>ARYC01010389.1:0-13421 GCA_000711775.1 Oxytricha trifallax | reverse complement strand
AAAAAGATAAGTGAGAGCTGGCTATCAGAGCTGCAGAAGCACCCTTATATTTCAAGTAAGATTTATAGCTTAACTCTTTGGAAAAATCTGGTACTAGCATCTTCTTGATGAAGGAATAGAGCAAGCTTCACAGAGAGCGAAAGTCGCAGACAAAGTATGAAGTTAGCAAGAGACTTTATTCAAATATTAAGTCTCCAGAGTAAATGAACATAGATGCTGGAGCTGGCAGCAAGAGAAGAAACTTAGGAGGAGGGAAGCAAGAAGTAGAAGAATAGAAAGAGAAGCCAGCTCTCTCTAAAGAATTTTAAATGTGACTTATATATTCATTAACTTAACTAGAAAAATTATTTATATACACTCACTCTTCCCTTCTTTAGCACACTTTTAAGCTAACTAATTATCTACTCTCTTCTCTGAGCTTTTAATAAAATCTACTGTATCGATAGGTAGGTCATGCATCAAGTGGTATAGCAGCAGTTTCTTGTAATGACCTTTTGATATTCCCCAGTAGAACTCAATTCCATTAAACTATGGACTGTAAGGTACGTTAAACACTGGCGTTATTCTAAGTTTTTCATAACTCTTCCTTGTTTCTTTAGTTTTATGAACAGAAAGATTATCAACTAATAGTATAATCTCTTATTCAGGGTACTTCTCTTTCAGCTGTTCTAAGAATTTTATATACTGCTTTGTCTTAATAGAGCGAGGGTGAATAACATAAGTTTCTAAACCAGCATCGTCGCTAATACCTCCAAGAATTGCCATTGTTTATACCTTGACTTTCTAGTCATATACTTCTATGTTGCTATGCCTTTTATACCAAGACTTCTAGATGAAAGTGTTGAATGTAAACACAGCCTTGTCAGCATTAATAAACTTAATATTTTTTTATTAGGCTCTCTGCATTTAATTATAAATATAATTTAAGTTGTTGTTGTAAAATGGCAGATTGAAATCAATTACTCTCTTGATACGATTTACACGTTTGTTAGAGATACCGTTTCGTTTATAAATGTTTGCAACAGACTATGCAGAGATCTTCAACTCAGGGAACTGGCGATGAAACATTTAGCTCGTTAGTCGAGAGAGAAGTGAGCCCAATACTTCAAAGTTTTTTCATTAATAAGATAGTCAATATGCTTCTATAGAAACTTAGTCTTCCTCTTAGGGTAAGAATTCAGCTATTATTTCTTTAATTACACAGCTTTCAAGCAGTGAGAACGAATAGTTGATGGACTTCGCTTTAAGAGCAGTGCAATAGACTTATAGTTCAGTACTGGTTTGAGTTATTCAGTATACATATCGTATCCATGACGCAGTTTAAACACTAAATCTATATACTCTTCATCATAAATAGACCCCAAAAGCTTGTAATTTTAGTCTCGCATTTAATTAATAACCCCAACCCCTAACAAATTCCCTACAAATCAAAGCACTTATAAACCTCATTAAGGGGTTTTGGGGTTTTGATTTTAGAGAGGAAATCTCTCACAATCTCATGTAAAAATGAAAGGTTTTGAAGAAGTTATCTTTCAGATTTAGTTGAGCATTTAATCTAGGCAGCAATTAAAACGTTCTTGATGTCTAAGGTTTTTAGTATCCTCATCATTTTTTATGAAGCTTCAATATTAAAAGTGCTGTATACTTGACTGTTAATAACTTCTTGCTGTTGAGTACTCAGCTCTATACTTTTGATGTTATGAGTTAAAGTTTATTACATAATATAGCAGCATATGGAGAAAAGTGCAAGCATTCTTAGTGTTTAATATTAATATAACAGGATTATTTAGAAATTATTTCGATATATGTCGTCAAATTGTGTTTTAATATAGATTGGTTAATGTCTTATGAATTTTACTCTTTAAATAAAGTTCATATTAAATTTATTATAAATATAGTAAATTAATAGCTAAATCAAGTAAAAATAGATATATATATTAAAATAATAGGTTATTTTATTATTATTATTATTTAATGCTTTACAGAAATTAATACTGGGGATTAAACCAACCAGGAATATATAATCATTTTATGCTCTTTCTTCCCTTTCTCGCTACCATTGGTGTCCTGTAATAGGTTATTTAATAAAAAAATTCTAGGCAGATTTTGTTGACAAACTTAACTTATTATTTATTGTTTATCATTTGTATTAAAATAAAAACTACTATACTTATTAATTAATTTACTATTTGTAATATCTTTCTTATCTTGTGGATCATCTTCATTATTTATGGTAATTAGCTGGTTAAGAGCAGTTTAGTTATTTTATGGCTGTATTTTAGAGATAATTTTCTGGATGCTTTGCTGGTTAAACACTTAAGCTGTGTAAAGCTATACCTCAAAGTCTCCACTGATAAAGAGATTACTTATAGTTGTTATAAGTTCTCCTATTTATGTGACTCGATTTCTTGCAGGCTACTACCTACTCATGATGTTACCGAATTTCATGATATTTCTGTGTTGCTGCCTTGATTTTTAAGCTCGACTCTCTGGTGGTGGTTATTGCTGCTCCAACTGTTGATTCAGATCAAGAGAAGCTTTTGATTAATCTTAGGAGCTTGGGTCTCAGTTAATCTGAGGCTCCATGTCGATGCGAGAGTCAGAGGTGTCCACAACGAATTTAGAGTCGAGCATATTTAATAGTGAGTAGTTAGTATGCTTCTTAATATTTAATTTAAAATTATAATTATTAATTAATCTCAGCCTTAAATATGTTCAAGCAAATTTTACTCAAACAATATAATATCTCAAGATAATTCACCCACTTAGCCAAATTAGCAAAAAGCTCTTAAAATGCTTAGATTACTTCTTTGAGCTTTAAACAATTTAGTATCGCTGATTACTTCACAGCTCCAGTAATTCAAGAAAGAACATAAAAACGCATAGTGATGGTAGATACAAAAGAGGCATTCTAAAGGATAGAAAAAGAACATAGTTATTTGACCTATGACTAATGTGTGGAGATATTCAATGATTTAGCTTATGTAGTCATGCCTTTTGATAAGACATAAAAAGAATTCTAGTCACTTATTACAAGACTCAAAGTCACATTATAAAACCAGACTGGAAATGTCAAGTTATTGGACCTAATTGATGGCTTGAATAGACTAGGAATCGAAAACTTCAGCGGTTTAATAAAAAAGAAAATTTAGGAAGATAACTATTCAAGATCAACTAAAATTTACTTTGATGCAAAATTGACATTTTTAAATCAAGAAATAAATTTAAATAAAATCATCTAAAGAGATTAGGTTGACCTGGTACGATTATTTTTTCTAGTTGAATTCTTTCGATTAGTCTCTTTTGAGCTTCAATCTGAATTTTAACATCATTGCTTTTCTTGTTTGCCTTCTCAAATTCCTTCTTATGAATTTCTGTCTCTTTTAGAATTTACTCTACATTTTCTCCCTTTAGGATCTGTGGATGACTAGACGAATGCTTGTTGAGTTCACCCATCAGCTCTTTAACATATTTTCTGAGTTCATCTGGGTTGACTATATTATCAACCTTCTTATTGTAGAAGTCTGTGAGATGATCATTTTCAATAGTATTTCCCTATATTTATCCAACACCAGTAATAAAGGTCTAGGCCATAGATCCTGCTCCTCTCTGGGATTGCTTTTCTAATGCAGAGAACAAGCTACAAGCGAAATAAATTAATAATTTTTATTCTTACAATTTAAATTTCATTTGATCAGGAAGTGCTGGCTTTTAATCTTAAGAAAAAACGATTCTTTTGGCAGTTTAAGAGTATACTCCATTTTCTATATTTGTCAAAATATGGTTTTATTTCTTTGCAATGTTATAAAGCTTTAATATTTCAGTCCTGGCTGCCTTTTAATCATCCCTAATTAATTATATTAAACCCCTTGATGTGAAGAGTAATTGAAATTAATAAAATAAAAAATAAATAATAAATAATATGCAGATCAAAATACAATAAAATATCAATAAATTCAAAAGGGCTTAAACAATTATAAGATAATAGGAATTTTTCATTTTGAGTTGGAGTTTACGATAAATTAATTTTTACTTGATTTTATCATGAAAAGCTTTAAAGTCACTAGCAGATTTTTGAATCTCTCCCTCCTTCTTTTTCAACAAATATTCTTACTAAAAATATGATTATCAAGGTATTGTTTGACTTACTGTTTCCTGTGTGTTTTTTAGCTATGTTTCAAATTCTTTCTGTTATTTATGTAACAAACTTTGATAGTTTAACTCTGCATCTCTCTTTCCTTCATCTTTCATAAAATTTATTCGCTTAGAGTGCATTTCTCCACTTGCACTGTTGTTTCCTTGAGTTTTCTTCACTACTGTTTCATTTAATTAGTCGACCAGACCTGCATTCTCAATTAGCATAGCATGAGTATTTATTTAATAAAAAGCATATTAAAGTATTGTTGAGGATCTTTTGTAGCTCTTCATTTCTATCATTGATCTAACCTCTTGAGGTGTTATCTAATTCCATTTCGCTTTACTTATATTCTTCTCTCAACTTATCAATCTTTTTGTGAATAATGTAGTACTTTTACGAGAAGTTTTCCTGTATCTCTCTTCTGGCTAAATCATTATCCTGAATCTGTAATTGGATCTACTCTAGTTTCTTCTCTATTTCTTTGTTCTACTTTGAGAATTGATCTGTTTTATCAATTGCTTCCTTGTGCTCCTTGATAACTTAAAGTTCTCTTTAATTTCCTTTGGACTTTAGAATATTATCGATTGGAATTTCTAGCCCCAATTTACCTCTTAATTCTTAAAGTTTATTAGCATGTTCTCTCTTAAATGAATCAATCTTAAACTTAATCTCAACATTCAACTAAAATGTCATATATAGTTAAAACATTTTTAATAAAGTATTAATGATTTTCTTTTGAGATTTCTTGCATGATTTTTTCTTGGTTAGTGCTCATCTCACCTTGATAAGCAGATTTGCCCATAAAATGATCCTGCTTTGCAATTTTATCAAGGAATTTAAGTGTGTTAATTGCCTCCTAGTATCTTGACTCTGTAGGCCAAATACAACAGTAAAAATTCAAATTTAATCCATTGTAAGGTGGGGACTGTTGTAAGAAAGACTATATAATTCTTGTGACTTTAGAGTTTTCAAAGGGAGCATTCTCAGCATTAAATAACTTGTTGTTTAGTCCTCCAACAATCATAGCCACAGTGTTAAAAGTGTTGTTTATTACGATTGATTCATAAAGCTTTTGGTTATCTATTATGTTTGTTTACAATTTTTCATAGTCTGGCAAGTCGATAAAAATAAGCTGAAAATCTTTGTTAGATCTTGAAGATTATACAGTTATTTGAAAGATTTAAATAGCTCTAAGTCCAGGTGTATAATTAAGCTTTTTGTTCAATTATTCACTTAATTGGGAACCTTTGTCAATAAAGTAAGCTATATCACTAAGCTCTTTAATGTTTTCAATCGTGGTCAAGTTCTTAAGGTAATAAAGAGACCCTTTTGCACCTGGTTTTTCATGAATTTCTAAGAAGTCTTTCTCAATATTTTAAGTCTGACTTAAGTTAACCTCGCTTTTTTCATTATAATTAGAAGTAAACCTAGTTTATTGTTCATCGAATGCTCCTAACTGTGAACCGAGATGTTGAGTGTTACCTCCCTTCTTTTAATCTTTCTTGATGTATTTTAATAAGTCTCTCACATTATCCATGACTACATCAACGAAAGAAATTGACAGCTTTGCTCCTCTATCCTTTTTCATGACTTCATGGGCATATCTAAGTATAAGACCTCTTGAGTCATCAGATGTAGAGATGTCTACATCGCTTAAATTATTTTCTAACTGATAATTATTTTCACCCATTATTGTGTAAGATTTTCCACTATCCTTGTGACCAAAAGATAAAATAAGCTGATTCTCTCCTTGAATTAAAGCCTTTTCTATTCTCTCGCTCTGTGTTTACATTAATGATGCCTATAAAAGATTAATTAACATAATATTAGGATACATTTGAATTTTCTTGTGTCAAAATCTTGTCAAATTTAAAATCATATTGATCTTTGGATCTTTTCAAAGGATCATGTATAGTTATAGTATCACAAGCACTGCTTAGCTAAGAATTTTTCTCTTCCTCGTATTGGCTTTTATTTGACCCTCTACTTATTGTGAAATAATCTTCTTTTAATTTATGTTTCAATTCTAGAGGTCTCAACCTCAAGATAGTGTTTACTGTTATGTTTGAAGATTATTTGGACTGTGATGAAACTTGCATATTTCTTTAATTTACTAAAATTATAATAAATTAAAAATAATTACAGAATTAACAATGAAGTATAAACCTAGTTAAGATCAAAGAGAAGCATATGAAACAGAATAGAGCAAGAGATAAAACACAAGTTAGCTATCATCGTAACACAAATCTTAAAGATCTCAATTGATAAATAATAAAGATGGGGACACTGCCTCTTATTCATAATTCGAGTGTAATATGGTCATTTGGGGAAAATGGTAAGCACAAAATTCTATCATCATGATTTAGGAAACATGTTTATGATGAGCCAATTCAATTAAACATAGAAGTTTAAGATTAAGAAGGAGGTCTAAGGAGCTGCATAGTTGATATGATATCTTAGCAAGATTACTGTTTATTTGTCACTGAAGAGGGAAAACTGTATTCAATGGGATAAAGCGATATGGGGATGCTAGGTCTTGGCAAGTAAATTAAGAATACTGCAAATTATGCACGCCAGATTAATATTAAATTGCTATATTCTATTTTGATTATGTTTCCTGATGACTCTAAAGTTCTTTCAGTAAAATGTGGAAAAAGCCATGCACTTGCTCTCACTAATGATGGAAAGGTTTATGGATGGGGTTTGAACAATTACGGTTAAGTTGGCCACTTATCTCAAGAAGAGCTTATGCAAAATATGAATGACTAGTAGCATTTAGGAAAATCCTAAAAGAACACTGTGCTCTTTGAGCCAAAGCAAGTATATCCCACTGTTGAAATGCAATAAGAAGAGGATCTGGGGAGTTTCTTTGATTATGCCAAATAAATAGAAGTCTATGAAGATTCTTCATTCTTGGTGACTGAGGATGGCTTTTTATATTCTTGGGGTAAAAATGATAATGGAATACTGGGAAGAGAAGCTAAGTTGGATGTTAAAATGATGGCAGCAAGTGATAAACGCAAAAAGCTTACTTTCTCAACTTTTGTGCCAGGGAGAGTTACTAAATTAGAGAGATTTACAGTTAAGAGGATTACAATCTAAGATGGAAAGTTCATGGCTTACTTCGCAGATAATAATGAAGAATTTGAAGATGAGTAAATTAAAGACTCTGAGATTGATTCCGAGGAAGAAAAGGATGTAGTGGCGGAGATTGGTGCTAAAAGTGCTATTAGTAAAGTCTAATAAACCTCGAATCAGGAAAGTGAAATATTATTATATTATTAATATTAGTGGTGATAACTCTGGTAAGAATAAATCTAGAAGAGGCAGTAATACTGACAATTTTACTACCAGCAATGATTTTAGAAGATAAAACACTTCAAAAAGTAATATGTCTTCTAACTCATCAAGAATGTAATCAACAAGTAAAGCTGGGGGTGGTGGCAGAAAAGCCAGATAAAATAAATAATAATTAAAGAATTTATTATTATTATTAAAATGTTTAGCTTAAGACAAAGACTAAAACAGATATTTAAGTGAAATCCTGAAAAGAGCAATAGCAATTAAAGATGATTTGAATAAGTTTGATAGAGCATTGGCAGATTCAGTAAAACCTCTGACAGATATCTAAGATAGAAACATTTATTACCAAGTTATAGACAAATTTGCCTAAGGCCACGAGAAAATGAATGATGCAGAGGAATTAAGGCAAGCTATTGACAGAATGCAAGTACAGCTGAAAAAGAATGTCAATGTTCTAGATAAACTAGAGAAGAGGATCAATGAGTCACTGGCTGATTTAATTAACGCCAGAATTAGCATGTTCAGAGGAGATGAGGAAATATTCAAAGACACTCACATATTAGTGGAGTTATTAAATGAATCACTTTCTATGAAAAAATTCAATCTAGTGGGATGTAAGATGAAGATTTACTAAGAGAGAATGAAAGAAATTAAGTAAGATAAGTCAAATTATTAATAAAATTTTAGTTTCTTAGAGATGATTTAATTATAGAAATATGAACTAATATGTTTAATATTAGCTTAAATTATATTCAGAGAGAACGATTAGATAGACATTGATAAATGTGGAAGTCATCTTCATACATGTAAAAAGTTATGCAAAAAAATTCAGCAGTCATTAAAGAAAAACACTGAGTTTTATCTTCAAATGCATATGAACTGCAGTGTCCCATCTTCAATAGCCTTATCTGCACTCACAAACTCTGTGTATTAATCTTGCGATATTTGGAATGGATTAAACACACTGTCTTCTTACACTTATATATTACAGTCTAAGATTTAAGATGCAGAGTATACCAATGATAAAGTGCGTATGCTTTGGTCCTACTTTTAATTGCTTTAAAAGACAGATTTTAACAAAAAAGTAGAAGTATATAGAAAGAAGCAAAAAGATTATCCCTCAACTAAAGAATGGTTTGAAGCAATAATGAGGGAGATTCACTACGAAATAAAGAATGTAATATCTAACGTGAAATACTCTATGAAGGAGAATAAAGGAGAAAATGATGTGCTGCACTACTGTCAAACTCTCCTTCATGATGCTTGTCTTATAAGATAAATGCTTTATTAAGCTCAATAAGCCTTGTTTGAGGGAGCTCAAAATAATCCCATAACTGGTACTACAAAAGGAGGAGAAGATATGCTTACAGAAGGAAGTAACACTGCTTATTTGCAAGGGAGAGAACAGCAATTGCAATAGCAGTAGAGAGATTTCATTAATGGCAGTGAAAGAGGTAGTACCAATAATCAAGAATTTTTTGAATAAGGAAAATTTAGATTTAAATACATATTTTATTATTCTCAATATAAGAATAAGAAAGTTATAGTTTATATAATAGTTTATTTGAAATGAAATGAGTAGAATTAAAATAGAGAAACAAAAAATTGATCAAAGATGTAATTTTTGTTTTAATAAACCTTAGTAATGTTTGATATTCTATTTTTATTATTCAATTTATATAAATCCTTTTTTTTATTTTAATTTAATCACAAAGGCTTTTTTTTAATTTATTTGAGATTATTTGGCATTAAATTTATAAATGGTAAAAATTGATTATGTATATCAATTTTATAATTGGAATTTTATGATGAAATTTTTATAAATCATTGAGATTTTACTTAACATAATATAATTAAACTTTTATATCAGTTAAACACATGCTTAAATTTGACTCAAATTCAGCAATTAATAGTAATTAAATTACTCATCTGTTATAAATTAGATTTAAGTTTCCTGAATATTAATTATTTTATTTATTTATTTGTAATTCTACCTATATTAGTAATTTACATAACATTAATTTAATTATTCCTTTATTTACAAAATTCAAAAATATTTTGTTAAATACTAACAGACCTACTGAGTACGGAGGCTCGAGTTTAGGAGAAAAGTTCGGAAGTATGTTTGGTAATTTTTTTACCAAAAAGTGACTCAATAATTATTTAGCTTTTCCTTAATAAAAGATTCTATTCTCATTGAGATAATGATATGCTGATTTTTATATTTTCTTTTGTTTTATGGTTATAATCATTTTTACATTTGATTTAAAATCTGGTTCCTTAGTTTGAAAGTTTAATAAAAAATAAACCAATAATCTGCATAAGAAGTGAAAAGTATATCTTTTAATTGTGAAAATTGGAGTATTTAACTTGGAATCTTTAGACACTTATAAATAATTTAAAAATATCTTTTCTATCTGGATGTTTGGAAGAGAAGACAAGGATATAGGCTTCACTCACGCCCCTCTGCTCACGGATGGTAGCTCAGCTTACTCTAAGGGCTTTTCAAAGAAGAAAGCCTTCGGTATCTGCTTGGTTGCATCACTTGCCCTAGTAGGCCTCTATTCAACAGCTGTTGGAACTGAGTCAGACTTGAACGGAGAAGCTCCATTGACATCTTCTGCTATTTTCTTGAGTACCTCCCATAATGAGTCAGAGATTAACCCATTATACTCTGATAGCACTGCTGTTGTCCCTTACGACATTTATCATAAATCTTGATAAAGTGAGAGATTTAAATAATTTTATTTACAATGATAACAAAAACGTATATCTTAATAAAGAATTAAATCAATTATTTGTTTTCTTTATCTTCACCGTAAGGAAATTTTTGCCTCCCTGTTCTCATTCTCTGCGAAGCACCTGATCCTTGATGTCTCCAGTCTTACCAGTCAAGAACACTTATTAAGATAATTAATGATATTAATCTTTAACTTCCATTTTATGTTAGTGGAAAATATGTCACCTGAGTATGATCTTTTTGATTATTATTATTATCAATAATTATATATTATATTTCTCATTAATCAAAATAATTTGATTATTTAAGCCCTATGGGATGGCGAAAGAGAAGGCACAATACTCTCTCTACAATTTGGAGATGCCTTACAAGCTGGAGAAAAGATTGGTGAGGTAGCAGACAAAATTGCCTCACTTTCACAAGCCTTGTCAGATATTGCCGATGCTTCAGAAAAGTTCAAAAAGATTGCTGGTGTGATTGGAGCCATTGGAAGCTCAGTCGCAGTATTGGGAGCAGTCGCAGGATTAGTGACGCTTTTTGTTCCTGATCCAACAATGGAGAAATTGAACAGCATTTCAGATTAAATCTACGGTCTATAAAACTAAATGGATTAAAACTTCAAACAAGTAGAACAGCTTGTCGTTGGTTCCATTTGCTGGAGTCAAATGGATTAAGCCCTGTCCGCAATTCAGAGTACTTAGTATTCTGAGACAGCCTACATTCGCAGCAGAAATAGAGATTTTTAATTTTTTAATAAGCCCCTAAAACTTCAAAATCACTTTTATTTAGTTTTTTATTATATTATATCATCTCTAAAGCATAGTTATTAGGATTTAAATGGGGCTTATGCATTAAATAATTGTTTAGATGAATATAATTTTGATTGTAAAAGATGAGATTTATTTTTTAATATTGATAAAATACGAAACAATAGGAAATATGAAACATTTTTAAAATCAAAACTGTCCTTATTTTTATTAATGTAAATTAAATCACAACTTATAACTTTTGAAAATGAAAAAAATGGGTTTTAAACTATACAATCTTTTGAGTATTACTGAGATTATAAGGAATAAATTATTTTATTTATAATATTTAAAGTAGCAAAATACTTGCATTCTAACTAATTTGATATATGGATATAGTATAGTCTATAGTATTTCTATATTGTTTTCTGATTTTTTGTGTAAGTATAGCAAATTATGATGAATTAAAAATATCGCACAAAAAAATCCTAATTTTATACTGATTTTGATATCTTGAAATATAATAAGCTTTTTTGTAATTTATTAGGTATATAGTTCAAATAAAGTAAATTTATGAGAATTCTTGGTTCTTACTTGCTGATTTAAAAGTTACTATTCAAGAAGATCAGAGAGGTTTTTGCAAGGCCATTTTACCAATTGCTTTCATTTAAAGAAAAATATTAAAATATATAATTAAAATCTGTTACTTTATTATTGATTACAAAAATTTAATTTCAAAAATTTATGATCTATATTCACTTAAACAGTATTTTGGCTCCATGTTATAACATTATAAATTTGATATATCTAATTAAGTTGATCACTTGTTTGATTTATTGTTCTGCTCTATGGTTTAATCTCAGGATAATCTGCTCAATCATATCACTCATTTAACCTTTGATCTTATTTTTCTATAAATAGTGATTATTCTAATCGAGCAAATGGTTTTAAAATTAGGCCAAACATTATTAATTTGAGTCAATAATAATGATGTTCTTAATTCCCAATCTTTGTTAAAAATGACAAATTTGATTTCATTATGAAAATATATTTAATTAATTTACTTATTTCAAATATCTGTCCTCGAGAAATAAATATTTTTGCAATCTTAATATTATTTTTTAATAAAAATATTAGTGTCATATGATCGAGATATCATGAAGCAGTTCGATTCAGTAGATGAGAAGTATAATTTTATAAACAATAAAATTCTTTATGGGGGGGGGGAGGTTGATCAAATGTATCAATAAATTAAAAATTGATCATAAACCGATTTAGGATTTCGACGTTTTTTGTGAAAAATTTTGCACCAACTTAGTCCTCCACTCCTTAGAAAGTTTTCATTTCAAGAGACTTCAATTCTGACAAATTTAAATCTATTATAACTACTCTTTAAGTGGGAAAATAAAACATAAATGATTTCAGGCTTTAGATTTTCGTACATTAATATTAAGCTTTTCATATTCTATCATCATGAATTTTATCATATAAAACAAATGATATCTTAATTAGCATGCATGCCTTTAAGTTATTCCAAGAATTTAGTATTACTCAGTTTAAAGTAAAAATCTCTGTAACATAGTATCTTCTCTTATTCCATCAAGAATTTAATGACTTCGTTAAAAAACATTTTGATCAGTTACTTCAATATTTCAAAACCATTTGTACCAAGACTTTGATATAAAGGTACTAAAAATGTTTATCAGTTTTTTATAAGCTTGATTACTTAAGTGATAACTCGTTGCATTTAAACATATTTATGAGCAATATTAATTTCTCTATTTAATAAACATTTAAATCTATTACTTTAGTGCGACTGACTTAATTTTAATTATCTTTTTTCTCCATAATATATCTAAAGATAAAGAAGAAATGAAGCTTAAGAAATTATGACGATAAATCTCATTAGCTCACTAATTTAGAGAAATTAAGTGGAATAATTTAGAATCAAAACCCAAAAACCCCTTAGCGAGGTTTATAAGTGCTTTGATTTGCAGTGTATAGTTGGGGTCTTATTGGGATTAGTAGAGAAAACGCAGGTTTTATATGAATTTAATGAATATTTTATGAGTATTACTGTACATAATTCAAACAAATTTTATCTGCTTATCTTTGGTGATACCTCTTGAATTTAGCTGTCTGTAGTTGTTCTAGTATATCATCCAATGATTATCTTGGATATGCTGGAGCTTTTAAGATGACCATATCAACTATCTTTTTAATTTCATTGCATATTTCATCTTGATTAATATGCTTAGCAGCCAAACTTATTGATTATTTCTCATGTTTTGTTCCATAGAATGACATACTTTCCATATCGCACTCTAAGATAATTGCAGCTACTGCCCAAACATCCTATTATACAGAGCCTTTTGTCCATTTCTCTCTTATAGAGAAGTATCCTGGAGTGCCTAAAACCTTAGCTAAAGTAACTATCTCTTGTCTTATTGCTCTGTTGAAAATCTATGACTACTACTTCTAAAGGGCAGAGATT
>ARYC01010388.1:0-12210 GCA_000711775.1 Oxytricha trifallax | reverse complement strand
TAAAAAGTTTGATAGCTGCGAGATGAACTCTCATAAAGAACTACCAGAGCTATCACTTGAGGTCTCTGTTATTAAAACAGAAATTAATAATCGAAAATAAATGGCAAACAAGTGTGTGGGAGACAGAGAGGAAGAGAAAGTTATTAATGAAATTCCTATACAAACTGAAGAAATAGAAGTATTCTTTTGTGAGCTGTGTGAGAGAGATTTTGCTCATAAATCTAGCTGGTACAGGCATATGAAGGTTCATAAGGAAGCTAAGCCTACTGTATACTTAAAGAATGACAAAGTTGATGGAAAGTATGATTGCTTTGAGTACCATAAGCAGTACTCTCACACAAGAGACTTAAAGAAGCATCTTTTAAAAGCCCACAAGAAAGAAATAGAAGTTCAAGATTAAGACACTCAACTGAAGTTGCTCAACAAAAGAAAAGCAAGGGAGCCTCTTTAAGTTGCTGAAGCTTTATTAGTCAAGCGAATCAGAGTATGTGAGGATTGCACGCAACCTCTTAGCATCAAAGGTCAATGAAATCATGATTAAAATATAATACAAGAAATTCCAGTACTTGCATAGATTGATTTAGATACTTCTCTCTAAAGCTACCTAATTCTAGAGGACTCCTATGACAAGAAAGTTATTAAGGATCATCAGTATGGTTACAAGGTATATCCTTTCAACTATCTCCTTAGTGATGATAAATATTAAATGGAGTTTACTAATGAGTATTAAGTACTCAATCAGGCTAAGTTTAAAGAGTGCAAATACTTAATAAAGCTAGATGCTGTTCTCCTAGCCAAAGATCATGTAGCTTTCAGACTACCACTCTTTGAAATGACACTCAGAAATTTCATAACTGATTAAAGAAATCATAGATAGCTTGCATTAATATCAACCTAAGCTATACAATGTATCAAAGAACTTCATAAGTTAGGCTTTGTTCACAGAGATCTCAAGCCTGAGAATATAATGTTGAACTTTTCACCAGTAACAGTAACAATTATTGATTTCAACAGAGCCTTAAGAGTGGAAGTATCAAGGCTTGGAAGTGTAATGGGAAGTCCAGGCTATTATCCAGAAAGAGAAGACTGGAGAGATGGAGACTTATAGTGGGATGTGTGGGCTTTACCAGCAATAATAATAGAGTGCGATATGCCTTGCAATGAATACTACTCTACAAGATGCGAGAAGGATGCTAAACAAAGAATAAAGCAATTTATTGACAAAACAAGAGTATCTCAATCAATAAAACAAATGGCAGAGTATATAATAATTAAACCAAACTCAAGATCAGATATATCAATAGAGTAGATAGAGTTCTGGTTAAGTAAGATAAACTTCAGACCTCTCCCACATGATCCTAAGGTGCATTTTGAGTGATAAAATTAAATACATTTACTATAAATTTCACATTAAAACCTATTAATAACCCCAACCCCTAACAAATTCCCTACAAATCAAAGCACTTATAAACCTCATTAAGGGGTTTTGGGGTTTTGAATCCTTGATTTGATTATACAAATTTTGATTAATCATATAATTTTACCATGATTTAAAATATTTGGTTATTTAAATACTACTATATTCATTAAATGGACGAAAAAATATAGAATTATTTTAATTAATTCTTAAAAATTTAAAATGATTTGGGGTATTAATGGAATGAATTTCATGATTCTTAAGTTTTAATCGATTTATTAAGTATTTTATTCATTTAATATATAAAAGAATTAAAAAAAGATTATTATGTTGCTCTGAAAGAATGCAATCAATACAAAGGGTTTATTTCTCTATTTAACAATATGCTTCAAGTTTTTTATTGTGTTAATTGCATAGAGGTTCCTCTTTTCTAGGTGATCTAAAATTTTTGGTAATATCCTTGCCTGATAATGTAATTGGTTTCTTGTTCAATCTTTTCTGTAAATTTTAGTTTATATTTGCCTGCTATTTATTCTAAGTTTGAACCACAGAAGTCATTGGAGACATGTTAAGCAAAGCTAGATTTTTAGGAAAACTTTAAACAGAGTCCGCCACATTCAAAGTTCCACATTCAGGGCATTCTATTACTTATTTCATGCAGTTTGTTTGAGATTTATTGGCAAAGCATGATAATATGAATTTTTCACAGAGGATATGACCACAGCCAATTAAAATTCTAAGAATATTTGTTTCTTAATGATAAGGTTAGATGCACTAAGGGCACTACATTTATTATTACAAGGCACAAATGAAAAGTCAATGCTTTTTGTTTGATTTGTAAATTTATATAATTGTTTAACCTCCCTAATATTGTATAATAGATTTTCATAAGACTATATATAATAAGAGTAATTAACTAATCTAATTTTTAGCTGGTTTTTGTGAAAATTCATTAAGAAATGTTGAAAGACTAAACATCGATTGTATGCATTGGGAGGAGTTATGTCAAGTAAATGTACCTCGAACAAAATTTAGCGTCATTTAAAGCCCTATTAACATGAATGAAATAATGATGCTTGGATGAAAAGATCACGAAGGCAATAGACTATAAGCTATCGAATCTTAAAATTGCGTTGAAAATAAATGGAACTTGTATCCTGATGTAAAATTAAGAAAGCCAAGATCAGGTTTTGCGGCTATATCTTTAAGAAATGAATTCAAGATCTACATTATTGGCGGCAACGATGGCAGAGTTAAGAATAGAGTGGAGTGCCTTAATCTTAACACAAAGCTATGGTCTAAAATTCCTAAGATAAATATGAAGAGAGATGAGTTAGCTGCATGTCTTGGACCGGATAATAAAATATATGCTATTGGTGGTTATGGTTGAGGAGATAACGCTTGTCTATCTTCCGCAGAGCGGTTTGATCCTTAAACTTGTAAATGGGAGCTTATTTCATCTATGAAAGAAGCAAGACGAGCACTTGCAGCAGTTGCTTTACCAGATGGAATCTATGCAATTGGAGGGTATAATGGCAAGGAATATATCAATACAGTTGAAAAATATGATTTCTTCACAAATGAATTATAAAATTCCTAAAACTTTATATTTTTCTTTTTATAATTAATAAAAACACAACTAAAATCAATATGTTATATAAATACTTTGAAGAAGAATCGATTTATTATTACTAAAATTCAATTATAATATTTGTTAGGTTCCCTAATTTGCAATATTTCTTAATAAAATACTCTCTACTCAGAAAATTTTATTATATTTTATATCTGTGCTAATCCAAAAACAGATAAATCTTCTCTTGATATACTTGAGAACTTCATAAAGAATATTGTGAGTTTATTAATGGACAATTATAAAACCTATGAACACTCCAAGATGCACTTTGGCAGCTGTTGCCTCGGCTGACTGTTAATATATTTATGTGATCGATGGATTCAACGGCACTCCGTTGAACACTATCGAAAGATACAATGTAACAAACGAAGAGTGGGAGAGCGATGTTCCACAGATGAACCAGAGAAGGTTCATGCATTCATGTATTATGGTTAATCTTTGAGTATTATAATCAATTTATATTATCATATCACTAAACGTCATCGATTTATGCAAAAATATGCTTGTTTACATATATTGATTAAATCCCCAAAAAGTTCAATTGTCGAGTTATATAATAAAAAATAGAGAGGAAATAACCAATAAATGTTAGAGTTTACACCAGTAACCTTCTACCTAAAAAACTAATTTTCAGAGTTGCAAGCTTAATTTAATTTTCTTATAAAACTATTGATATCTGTTTTTATATTGAAATGAGAATTAAATAATATTATATTATATATATATATATTTTGCATGAATTAAAATTCGTTATCTTTTGATTTATTTTAAGAATGAAAAAAAAATTAAACTAATTTTACAGTTTATATTCTAAAATTCTCAATAGTGTATCCGACTTTATTTAGAAAGCACCTATATTCTTTAATTTCTGAATTGAACTATCATAAATATAAAATAATCTAAAATATATTTGGAGTATATTATCAATAGCATTTATTCTTGCATAATTAATATTTTAATATTTAAATATTTATCCAAAATAATTATCAAATGATGGAAGATGAGCTGCAAAAAGCTATTAGAAAGCTTATGAATCAAGAACTATTAGATCCTGAAAATTAAATTACTTTATAATACTTGATAGGATAAAAGGCTATACGAGTGATATGACCCAAAGAAAATAGACGCTACCAGACTATTTAAAGCCCAAGAAAGATTAAACATTATGCATTTGAAGCATGTGATTAACTTTAACATAAATTTACTGCACAGCTTCGCGAAAAAGTTTAATCTGGTATTATAGACCGATGCTCAAAGATCTCTTGAAACTTTAGAATGATGTTTAAAGATTTTCACAAAATAAGAGAAGGAAGCAGAGACTTATTTAGTCTTTTCATTTGAAGAGCAGCATCCAACATAAATGAATAGGTAAAATACTTATTAATCAAGCTAAAAAGGGAGCTTACAATTGAATAACTCATCATACTAAAAATATAATGCTTATGCCTAGTAATAATCGGGCACAAATATATCATAGAATTAAGGTGGAAATATCTGCAAAAACTCTAATGACCCAAATTCAAGGACTCGACATGTTAAGTAATAAAGAGTAATGTCTTCAACTTACAGGAAATCCAAGATTACTAAGAAGTAGTTTCAGTTTTTCAAAACTTCTTCCTTGAATGGATCTGGGATCTAAGATTAACTTAAAAAGAAAGTATGATAGAATTCAGAAACATCAAGTTACTTAAGAGACAATTAAAGTTTAAGATTTTAGCTTAACTAGGGAAGTTAAGGGATGTTGGGCTCCTAGGACAGTACTAATAATTTATGCAATCCTGTGATAATCTAAACTATTAGTGAAAAACATAAGGATAGCTCGATGACACTAGATTCGATGACTAAGGATTTTATTATAAATTAATCTTCAGAAGTGAATCCAGATATTTATAAGCGATTTAATGACACAGAAGTTAGGTAAAAATTCAGATCGAAATCTTCCGAATAGCACGATTAAAAGAAGAAATTAATGAATCAAATGGAAATGAGACTCTCAGGCTTTGAATACAGAATTTCCCAAAATCAAGCGTGACTTATTAATCGCTAGACTCATTTATGATTATCAAAAATATAAAAATCTTCAAGATTTTGAAAAGGATAAGGAATTTTAGAAATATATCTTGTCATACAAGAAATAGTAACTTGATCTAAAATTTGATAAATATGATCTGTATAGGAGACAAATTTTGTTAATAAAATCTCTAATGACATTGAAAATTAACTTAATAAGACAAAAAACTAATAATAAAATAGAACTACCAAAGTTAAATCACTAGAGACCCTTCTATCTAATAGCTCTGATAAAATCTTAATTTCATAAATTTAGACAATTTTAATAGCATAAGGATAATCCAAATAAAAATTAAACATAAATGAAAATGTTACACAAATCACATTTTTATTTTTAAAGTTTACAAAGACCCAAACTTTCACTAGAAAAAACTTAAAATATTGCATTTATCATTATCAAATTATTATAACTAATTTCATTTCAAAGAACAAAACTTACAACCTCTAATAACAAGAAGACAGGTTAAGAACAAGAGCGATATTTAATGATATTTGACAAAGAGTATAGATTGAAAAAACATCGCGTTTTAAAAATTCAAACGCTACAAAACAGTTTCAAGAAAAAAAAGAGCACTAAATTTTAATGCTATGAAGGACTGGCTTCTGAAATACAACAGAATTAGTATATTGCACTGGAAGAATATCTTTAGATACAATTAGAAGAAGTAAAAGTAGTTTGCAAAGAGAATATAAAAATAATTAATCATAAAATGAAAGACAGTTTTCAAAGAATCAAAGTATTAATGCAAAGTCATAAAGTATATCAGCAGTTCGTAATTGAAAGGGAGACTTTTTTGTTCAGTATATAAGATCACAATTTTTAGATACAAAGCAGGAATTTAGATATTGCTATCGAAAAGAAGAAATAAATTGACACCCAGATAGTTACTTTGGAGTCTCAACAAAAGTCTCTGGTGGGTGCTGGCAAAATATTAAAGCAGTAATTCTATAATACACTAAACAATACTATTACTTCTGTTAGTAAATAATTGGCAAACACAGAGAAATAATGCTCTAGCTAGTTTACAAATAGTCAATCAAGACAGTCAACATCTAAGAAATCAATAAAATCCAAATTGTCTTAAAAGATATTTTGAAAAGCCATCAATCTATATTGACGATGTTTACTCAACTGAAATTTAAACTGAAAGTCAGAAATAGCCATCGAAATATCTTGATGCTAATAAAGATGAGGATAATTAATTTAAAAACTCAGCTAAATAGAAACCAGAGATTATAACAAGATTCACACCTACCTAGAAAATTCAAGTAAATAATATCAGAACCTTGAAGCTACCAAATCTAATAAATAACATTCAAACATCTCAAATTATTAGTCCATAATCAATACTTAATACCACTACAACCAGATCAGTATCAAAGATAAGCTTTATGCTCTCTCCTTAACTCAAAAGTCCACACTCCTAAAGCAGTAATTAAAACAAAAAATCTATAATTAATAATTATAAATAAGTTGTATTTGCTATGATTGTTGGTTATATTTAATTAGATTTTCAAAACTTTAACTTTTCGTCAAAATTATTTATTAAGCTAATTTCTGATAAAATTAAATAGAATAGTATGAGAACTAATGCAATTTATTATAAACTAATTTTAAATCTCAAGATTTTTAATGAAATTTAAATACATAAAGATATTTATAGCTTATTATTAAATTATCGAAACTAATAGCACTCAAAAACAAAAATTTGATAGTTTTAATATTTTTGATATTTTCACTAAATTTTAAAAGTATAATTTAAATTTGATTTCTTATATATACGAAAAATAAGTATTTTGTTTATAAATCATACTATCAGCATGAACACAGATAAAAAATAATTACGAAGAAAGCCTTAGTAAAAATCAGCTTTAATTTCAAGAAACCCAACAGTAAAAACTGGAGACATAAGATTGTTAGGACTGAGTGATGTAAAAAAGAAGCTAACAAGCAGTTTAAATTAGTCTAGCTACATTTATAAAGTTCATAATTAATCTTAAATGGGACCACTAAATAATAGTCGAGGTGTAGAGAATACATAAAATGCTTAGAAAAAGAAATTGGGAAGTAGAAATGAGTAAAGTTTATTTGATAAGAAAGTATTAGAGCTATTTTAGGTATATTAATAATGAATCTGTTATATTGTGTATTACATTCAATGAAGCTAAACAAAAAAATCAAAATGGAGGTTGCAAACAAGCAGATACTGTTTAAGTAGCATCAAAATCTGTTAATGCGCAGTCAGATTCATTCTTCTCTAAATCAGACCCAACAATAATTATATTAAAATTTCAGCTATAAATATCATTATTAAATTGAATATTTTCTAAAAATTAAAAGATAATACATATTAATGACTCTAAAAGGAAAGCATGAGTGATTAAGATTCTTAATAAAACTGAGGTAAAATTCATTTGTTGAGCACAGTCCTCCATCAAATCTATTAAATTAAGTAAAGTATACTCGACTTATACGAGAGTGCACGAGAGCCATAGCGCATATAAAGCAAGGCTCGATGTCAGTGAATATGTAAAATCTTTCATAAAATATTGAGTTTATTAGTTAAGTAGCTACTTGCTACATATTGAATTTATATCATCATTTTAATTTTGGCTTATAGTGAATAGTTTAAGTTAAATTAATAACGAGATATTCTGGGTCATAACATGACCCAATATTTGCATCCTTGGGTCATGACGTTGCTGGTGTGAATGACGTGGCACATAACCTTGAGCCCCCAAAAAACCAAAAAACCCCACAAGAGGAAAAGCTGGAAAACGACTAGCAATTGCTCGGCTCCTCTGTGCTCCTGACGTCCGCCACTCATCACTTTGTGGAATGCAGTCCCACTTCTTCTCCCCGCCTGCATCCCTTCTTGCCAGCCTTGTTAGACTGTATCCACCCTGCCAACTAACGGCGTTATTGCAGGGAAATCGGCTCTCTAGAGCTCTCTCCATGAGCGATTGAACCCCGCTAGCTCGTTGTTATTTGCAGGTAGGTCTCTGGGCGCTTTCGTCTCCTGCATGAGACAATATTAGGCTTATATGGTTCGGATTACCAGACCAAAAATAATCCTAAATAGAAAGTAACACAAATGGGACACACTTTCACCTGAAGGCACTCCCTATTTAGTATCTTTTTAATTTAATTATTTTTGCTTCTAAATTTATAATTACTTATTTATTTTTTGTTCAATTCTAATAAATTTTAAATTGTATTTTCATTTTGTTAAGCTATTTAAGTCCACAATTCTAATCTTTTACCTCTTCTTATTAATCTTGACTATTTTGCTTTTCAAGTGATTACTTGCCTAATCCTTAGGCTAAAATCATGACTGGATGAGCGATCAGGTTGTTAAAATTTTTGGAAAACAATTCACTATCTAAAATAATTTCGTGTTTGGAATTTGATATTATAGCTCTCCCTATTTAACACTTTATTTAATCATCTTGTATTCTATTTTCTTTATTTTAACTTTTTGTAAGACTTTTAGAATTTATTGCGAGTTTCTTCACAATCCTCTAAATTTCCTTAGCTTCTTCGCTTTTGTGTTTGATAAATGTAAAATTAGGTGGTTAAGTACTAAAACTTAATGGCCATATATCTTTATGCTGGTCATAAATTTCTTTTATGTATATTTGCTTGTTTGTAACAGAAACTGGCTTAAATAATTCGTTTTATATAGTATCATTACTAAGTTAATTTGTTGTTGATATATGCTATGAATTTATGCTTTAAATGAGTCTAATATTTTATTAAGCTTATCTTGTTGTTATTATTCAAAGTGGTATTTACTGGTAAAGAGTAAGCCTAAGTAGTCATCTGTCTAAGTTGATGCTTTTTCAATATCTATTTATTCAGTTTTATCTTCAACCTTGACTTATTAGTCAGCTGAGATTTACTTCTCTAATGATAATTTATCAATATGGGAACTTTTCTTTATTCTTTTAATATGAGTTAGATCTATTAAATAGTATGTTCCTTTATAAATTTCATTGAATAAAAATTAACATGAACAATTTAAACTCTAACTCCCCTTAAATCTATTTATTTCTTTAGTAAACTTACTTATATTTTCCATACCTAACATCTCCTTCATCTATAATATTTGACTACATTTTTTCCTCAATCTTTAAACTGTCTTCTTCCCTTATTGGTATAGAATTCAAAGGATATTGCTTCGTCAAGTATTATATCACTTTTTAAGTTTATTTCTAATGTACAAAAACCATAAGAATTATATGCAGGGAAGTTTGTTACAATTATCTTGGTAAGATTTACCGAATATCAAAGATATTGCTTTCTAAATTGTTATTAAGTTAATAAGCTTAGAGAGTTTCCATATTTTAAATAATCTATTAAACTTAATATATATAATTGGTAAGTATAAGGCTAAAATTATTTAATCCACGAAGAATAATAAACACATATTAATATTTAACCAGAAATATATCAAATAAATTATATTAAATTATATAGTTTAAATTAGAGACATAATCATGGAGGGATTATCTGTTGAGGATCGAAGAAAGTTGAGAGCTGAGAAGTACGGAATCAACGTTGAGGAGCAATAGCAAGAGCTTAGAAATTAATCTAAGAATCTATAAAAGGTATGATATTATTTTATTTAAACTTTCATAAATTAATTATTTCATATGCTATTAGAAATTGTGTATTATGATATTGCTGATGTTAATACTAAATTTCAATTCAGGTACGTTTGAATCTAAATATGGAAATAATTTACCAACATTTATTCTTGATATTAAATAGTGAATAACAAAACGAGATTGATAGACGACAGACCAACTATGTCAGTGGAAGATCTCGAGAATGAAATCAAGCGTCTTCAAGTCTGCCAACAAAAATTCGGTGGTGATGTTACAGACGAGGCTCAAAAACGATTAGAGAAACTTTAACACATATTGGATTTTGCAAGACACAAAGAAGCCCCTCAACCTATTTTAAGCAAGAGTGTGATCAGTCCAGATACCTTGTACCTCTATGGAGTAGACTACATGAGCACAGATGATATTTAGAGTTACATTGGTGATTAATTTAGAGGAGAATCAGGACTTCAGATTACTTGGATTAACGATTCATCATGCAGAGTGAAATTTGAAAATGAATAACTTGCACAGAGAGCCTATTAACTCTCTTCCATGTCTTCAAATACAGACTAGAGAACTAAACTTATTATTGGTGTAGCAATCAAAACCCCAAAACCCTTTCAGTAGTTTGATTGAGTTTTTGATTGATAAAAGTAGACTATAAGTGCATACTTTATAAGGGTTTTAATAGGGTTTATGTAGGGGTTTAATGTTTAAATATTAGTAATTTAAGTGAGTATATGCGAGGTTTGGGGTCTGTTTATGAAAGTGAGTATATAGATTTATTGTTTAAGTTGCGTTATGGATGTGATGAATATAATGATCAACTCAAGCCTATCCTTAATTACACGTCTATAGCAAGGTTACTCCATAAATCTCCTGCTACTGTTAGATCTCACCGTCTATTAGCATTGAATTTAAAGAGAAAGCAGCTTAATTCTAAGCCTAAAAGACCTCTAAAGTTTTAGCAGCATCATATTGATTATCTCATTAATGATAAGACTCTTAAATACTGGGCTCACTTCTCTCTCGCCTAAAGAGCTGTGATGTTTCATCGCCAATTTCCTGAGCTTCATATCTCTGCTTAATCGATAGCTAACATATATAAAAAGAACGGAATATCTTACAAGACAGTCAATCGCATTAAGAGAGTGATTGACTTTAATTTTCCATTTTATAAGGGTAATTTAATTTATATATTCGATTAAATGTAGAGGTCTTAAGAGCATAATATAAAGTTTATACACAGTTTTCGTGGGCAAATAACCGTAATATGAAATGGGCAGCAACTCCCCAATACTATTTCATTGCTAACTGGTCATGTGTTTTTGACTGTGCATTTAGCAAAATTGAAAGTTGAGTGTGGACTTTTGGAGCACCAACCAATTGTGAGCTCTTGAAATAATTTTGAGGTCTTGCCCATACTATCACTCGAACTAGGGCAATGTAGGGTCGAGGAACATTATAAAACACTTTTCAGCAATTTCTTGTAAGTGCCTGCTGAGATATAGCAGTTTCCATGAATGACCTAGATTTCATGCCAAACTTCCATTAAGCAAAATCTGATGCCATTATCTCGACAGTAAATATCTCTTATGCTCTCTGCAACTATCAATCCTAGGTTTGCGTGGCCAAATAACCGTAATATGATAAGGGCAGCAACTCCCCAATGCTATTTCATTGCTAACTGGTCATGTGTTTTTGACTGTGCATTTAGCAAAATTGAAACTTGAGTGTGGATTTTTGGAATACCAACCAATTGTGAGCTCTTGAAATCATTTTGAGGTCTTGCCCATACTATCACTCGAACTAGGGCAATGGAGAGTTGAGGAACATTATAAAACACTTTTCAGCAATTTCTAGTAAGTGCCTGCTGAGATATAGCAGTTTCCATGAATGACCTCAGATTTCATGCTAAACTTCCATAACGTAAATGCTTATGCCATTATCTCGACAGTAAATATCTCTTATGCTCTCTGCAACTATCAATCCAAGGTTTTCATGGCCAAATAACCGTAATATGATAAGGGCAGCATCCCCAATACTATTTCATTGCTAACTGGTCATGTGTTTTTGACTGTGCATTTAGCAAAATTGAAACTTGAGTGTGGACTTTTGGAGCACCAACCAATTGTGAGCTCTTGAAATAATTTTGAAGTCTTGTCCATAATAACACTCGAACAAGGGCAATGTAGGGTCGAGGAACATTATAAAACACTTTACAGCAATCTCTTGTAAGTGCCTGCTGAGATATAGCAGTTTCCATGAATGACCTCAGATTTCATGCCAAACTTCCATTAAGCAAATGCTGATGCCATTATCTCGAAAGTAAATATCTCTTATGCTCTCTGCATCTTTCAATCCTAGGTTTTCGTGGGCAAATAACCGTAATATGATAAGGGGAGCAACTCCCCAATACTATTTCATTGCTAACTGGTCATGTGTTTTTGACTGTGCATTTAGCAAAAATGAAACTTGA
>ARYC01010386.1:0-12536 GCA_000711775.1 Oxytricha trifallax | reverse complement strand
CGTGACCATCACTTGAAAATGCATGATTTCACATTTAATTCGTCGAATGACTTCAAAATAGAGCAGTGACCACGTCCACCCCTCAACACATCAGATACGTGGTCACGTGGTCACTGCCTCCGTGGTCATTGTTACCATGACCATGTTGACCATGACAACGGTGACAACGTGACAATCACTTGAAAATGCATGATTTCATTGTTAATAAGTCGAATGACGTCAAAATAGAGCAGTGACCACGACCACCCCTCAACTCACCAGATACGTGGTCACATGGTCACATCCTCCTTGGTTCTCGTGATCATGACCGTGACCATGGTGACAATGGTGACCATGACCACTGTGACAACGTGACCATCACTTGAAAATGCATGATTTCACTGTTAATTCGTCGAATGACGTCAAAAAAGAGCAGTGACCACGACCACCCCTCAACTCACCAGATACGTGGTCACGTGGTCACTAGTGAATCCTTTGACTAATATTCAAATTAAGTTAAAATTTTCTAAGAAAAAAGAGTTTTATAGATGAGTAAAACCTAGCTGCTTTTATTTCATTTAGCTGTTGACAAACAATTATGATATATTTTTTTTAAAAAAAAATAATTATAATAATTTGATAAGCAATATTAACATAATATAAATTGTCTGATCAGAATATGTAATGCAACAATAATTGTAAGTTAAAAAACAAATCTGAAATTATTTTATTTTATAGATTGTTCCTGGTAAGAGTTGTGGTGACTGAAGACAATGAATTCACAAGAGGCAGCAACGACGAGTAAGGAAGCATAATAATAATATGATTTCGACGAAGCTCAATGTTTTGGAAGAGATGAAACTGATTTTTAAGATTTCCATTTTCATTTGCTTTTTAAACTATTGTTATTATTGTTAATCTAATTGTTATAAATCTCTATTTTCCAAAAAATATAACATAATTATATTTTAAGCAATTGATAATGAACAAAGAGATAAATTAAAAAATATTCTTTCAATTTTATCATTGCTAACATGTAATATATTAGCTACTTATTTAGTTAATTTTATAATACATGAATCTATTTTATGTAATTTTGCAGTTAATATAAAGAAATATCATTTTTTCTTCAACTTTTTTTCATTAATAAATTAATCTTAATTATAATCTAATGATACATTTACGATAATAGCATAAAAATAAACTCATATTTCCAAGTATGTTATCTAACTGATAAATTAAAATGGAGATAATGAAGACTTTACATTCTAGAAATAAACATTTTCTTTGTTATAACATCTAAGAATAGGATATTAACTTATTTTTTAATAAACTAATTCCTAATTCAACTCATAAAAGACTCACAATGAATGCGTCATCAACACTAGTATAGTACTAACGCAGGACTTATAGTAATAAAATGCTGGGAATACTAACAATTATCAACAAGTTGATAAGCCCTAATATATTATTACTCTGGGATATAACTTGGACACCACTTCCTTTTAAGAAATACAACAAGAACTCCTCTAGCCAGAAGTTTCACCTCAAATATAGGACAAGAAACTTAAACTTTACTAAATTGGAATGGCCACTTATTTATTAAGAAAGTGCAAAATAGTAACAACAATGAAATCTTAAGTCGTGTAAGGAATGGTTTTTAGATTAAAATGACAACTCAGGTTATGATAAATTAGAATTCAGTCAACACGCATAAAGAGAACAATTAAACAAGAAGATTAATTTATAACTTAGCTTCAAAAGTGAAGACTTCAAAGTCTTAAACACAAAATACAACCAACCTCACTTTCTAAAATAAATTGGAAAAAGCATCAAATCCAATAAATTCAAATAAGTCACAAAAAAATTACAGTATTAAGAGGAAAAATTTAATAAAAAAACTTAGTATTGAATTGGATCCTCTTTAATTATAAAATATTTAAATAAAAATTTAACTACACTAATATATTGAAACTATTACTTAGTAGACTTCAAAGTTGATTCGAGACAAGAGAGACATGTATCTTAATATGGATAAACATCATCAACTCACCATTCTTTTGATCAATTAAGAAATTATTATAAGCTACTACAGCAGTCTATAGTCAGAAAGACAAATATAACTTACAAAATACTTTAATATTGCTAAAATAGATAAAAATAGGAAATTTCAGAAATAAAGATAAGTTATAAATAAATAAGTAATTATAACTGTCATGAATTAGGAGTGTTCTTAATTATAATTAGATTTAGATTTAATATTCAATTAATTAAATCAATTTAATATAATATAATATATAATTCGTGGTCTAGTGGTCTGGCAGGGTCTTTAGGAGATCACTCGTAATTACATTTAAATATATATATTTAATATTTACGAATATGTACCTTATCACTGCCACGTTTTGACACGAGATCCTTCCCCGACTCTCTCTATCACAACGGTCTGATGCTGTCATTTAGTTCCATTCTTCTCCTTTTTTTCGAGTAGGCATCTTGCATTGAGGAAGCGTGCTACCACAGGCGCAGTCAAAGGGAACGCCTCCTCTCCTCTCTATGTCGAGATTTCAAATTAGCAGATTATTCATCTAGCCTTGAAGGCGTTGGCATCTTCGGGATCCATGCTATTGAAGGGCTGAGTGTTCGAAGTGATATCTGTGAAGCGCCAATGTACTTATATCTACGCAGCCGTACTTCTGCTCAATAGCCATCCCTTCACCCTCTATCAACCGTTCCATCCCTGCTACCCCAGATGATCCAAATGCTTTTGTGAGATTGATCTCGTTTGAGGTTAAAATCTATGGCTCACCCGTCTTGCCTTGCTCCATGGAGACGTGAAAGTGTGAGTTCGACTGCACGTATTGCTCACATACGAATATCTCCTTCAGAGTTGGTGGTCTCTTCGTTGGTTGACTCCCCCTGTATTCTACATATTCGTAAATATTAAATATATATATTTAAATGTAATTACGAGTGATCTCCTAAAGACCCTGCCAGACCACTAGACCACGAATTATATATTATATTATATTAAATTGATTTAATTAATTGAATATTAAATCTAAATCTAATTTATTAAGAAACTCCTAATTCATGACAGTTATAATTACTTATATATTTATAACTTATCTTTATTTCTGAAATTTCCTATTTTTATCTATTTTAGCAATAATTGATATTGAACTATCATTTCTAATATAATCAGAACCAAGGCAGAGCTTGAGATGCACATATCATTAATGATATAGTCAGATTTTTTGACCTGGGCATTTTAAGGAATGTCACTACAAATTAAACAGTTGCATAGACATTAACATAGACTACCACAATCATCTCAACAAAGTTGATATTTTTTGTAAAATAATTACAGAAACATGCATACATCTTGAAAATTGACTAAACCTTATTAATCACCACAAGAATGAAGGCAACTATCTAAAGTAAGGACTCAAATTCAATATTCGAGTTAGAATTTTGAAAAATTGATTCAAATTTAAAAACAAGGAGAAGCAATTCATTTAGTAAATGACAGAAAACAAGGAAGAAAAGCAAATAAAGTAGAAGAAAAGAAAGTAAATTTACAGGAATAAGAAAGGAAGATGAAAATGACTCATTACACAAATAAGCTAATAGTCTTGACTTAATTTAGTTTGTAAAATTGCATACTACCATATATAAAGATCATAAATACCCAGAGACTTCAGTTTAATTCTATTATTTTACCATTATAATTTATATTAGTTTTTTTTAAGTTAAAATTATTATTTTTATTAATTTTACTTCTTCAAGTTGATATTAAAGTGATCCGGGATCATGTAATCTTTCATTGCTATTAACATTATGTATATTTAAATGATATACCTGATGATACTTCTAAATCTAAATCAAATATGACTAAACTTTGTTTAATTAATCCTGATATGCTGATAAATCATATTTATTATTTATGTTAGACTTTGAGTGTAGAATTACAAACATTTCTTATGTAAGATAGATTGTTGCCAAATGTGAAAATGGATTTATCAAATAGTTTTATCAATGCATTCGGTGTATTTCTAGCAACACACAATTTAGATCATGTATTTTGAGTTGTTTCTCTTCTTACCTTGTTCAGGTAAATCCAATCAGATTAGTTAGATAAACTTAACAATGTTAATATAATATAATATAATACAATGACAATAATACTATTTTTTTAATTTGAATTAATATAATAAGTATGATTGAGAAACTTATCAACTAAAAATAAAAAGGTAAGTTATAGCAATTTCTTCAATTCTTTATAGCTATTTATTGAAATCAATTCAAAAGATTGCTTCAAAGTTTATTTTAAAAAAAGAGTACATCATTTATGAGTTATATATTATACATTTAATAAAACTAAATGCAATAAGAAATATAATTCACATATTTACTAGATTAGGCAATAGATTTATATTATGTTAAATTTGTCATTCATAACTTTATATAAAATAGAAAGTTATATTTTTAATCAAACTAATTTGTTATTTACCTTGAAATCATTATATAATTAAGATATTCTCTTTCTTATCATGCATTAAGATATATATATATATATCGAGAATAATTACTAATTACAAATAACTAATAATAATAATTTATGAATTTGTTAAATTTTCAAATTATTTTAGTATAATATCTCTGATTTTTTTAAAAAATTGATTTTCCTAGCAATTAATTCGTAAATAAGCAAACATAAAGATTACCAATTAATGGCAAAAATAGCATATTATATTGACTGGTGTTAAGTTTATCTAATTATAAGAACTCATAAAACGAAAAAAATCATAAAGGTTAATTAATAATAATATCTAAAACAAAAACAAAAGACACAATAACAACAACATAGCCTAAAATAATAATAATAATCGTAGCAACAACAAAAAGATTCACTTAGCTTCTAGTGAAAAACTATTTAACATAACTTGATATCGACATCCTAGGCACATTTTTGGGTTTAACTATGTAGATAGCTGAATGAACTATCACTAGACTAATAAAATTCTTTTTATCGATTTCATATAGAAGCTTTTTAAGATTAAATGGAATATTATTAAATGCTATTAATGTAATTATTAATTCTAGGTTTACTTTATTATATTTATTATATGAAAGGACAAATAAAAGATATAAGATTGCCTTTTGCTAAATTGAATTAAAATGATTATCCAAAGCTTGTTAAATATAATATACTAAACTTTTATTTTTAAAACATTTAAAAATTTTACCAATAATCAAAACCGGTATACCAAACTATGATACAGATATCATCTATAAAGGTTTTATTGCCAATTGAATGTTTTAACCTTAAAAACAGTTTAACTACATGTGTATTGAAGCTAAGTGAAGGCAGAGGTATGTAAGCAATAAAAAATAAGGTCTTATATTTAATTGCTCATCTCGCTTTTCAAATTTAAGAAAAGGAAAGTTCCAAAATAACACTCCCCAACCTTTCTAAAACATAAAAATAATTTAATAATCTATGATTACATTTGTAATTGAAGTAACTCTTTGAGAGTTGTGGAAAGGATTTCTGAATAAAGCTTGAATATTAATAGTTATAATAATTGATAGAATAACTTTTTCTTTTTTTCGACATTGTTGTCAAGGTTTAAATAAAAAACTATTTTCTAAGAAGACTTCTATCCTTAATGTGAAAAAACTTTTAAAATTATGAATTGTCAGAACAGAAAGGAATACATTTGATATTGATGCAATTTTGAAATCAATAAATATTGGGTACATTTAGGATGCATACCATATCTAATCTTTTATTTTAACAATTAAATAAGTTTCATTTACAAATAAAAAATAGCTACGTCTCTGTCTCTCCCTTTTAACAAGATAAAACTTGCATAAATAATGGGATAGACATTAGTTTCAAGAATGCAACCATTGAATATCGAATGCTGACATTTCGTCTATTGTATGTAAACATGAGAAGAAGCCTCAATTTATACAATATTGATAAAATATATAAGTATAGTTCGCTTTGATATCTTTTCATCATGGTATATATCCATTTCTGTCATTTGACTCACTAATATTTTTCTTGTTGGTCCGAGTGATAAATTAATCACTTTAAAATATTAATATTAGATTGGATTTTTTTGCATAATTAAGGTTAAAACCATAATTAAGACAATTTATCATTTGCTATATAATATTTTTGAATTGCAAAGTATTCAGAGCAATTACAATTAATATAAATGGTGTGACAGTGATGAGAAAAGCAACAAGACTACTTAAAAAATAGCAATTATAATAACTAGAATGAAATAAAATGAAAATATTTATACAAAGAATAAAAAATTTGAATTAGTTTGACCAGAAGAGTAAAGTTTATTTTAAATATCTGAGATAATTAATTGAAAAATAAATTCCCCCACAAAATCTTGATTATTTAAATGTTGAAAACAAAACATTTCCTTGATTTATATCTATAAATTTCATATAACAAATAAAAGTGCACTAATTATAAAACATGTATTCATGAACAGGATAATGGCATTAATTAATAAAAGCCAAGTAATTATATTTGGTGGTAACTGCTCCCTTCTAGTTTTACTAGTTTAAATTCACATTAAATGGGTGCTTCAAATTCAACTAATTCTTATTTTTAATATAATATTCAAATGTATTTAAGCAATAATTGTTTTTCAGATCTTGATAAGTAACCAAATGTAATTACTTAGTAGTATTTTAAAAAATTAAGTAAAAGCTTTGAATTATTAAATATATTATTCTATGCCTGTATCATATCATTAAGTAACCTTTAAGACCCATTTTTATATAAATGGCTTAAGTGATAACATTGCTCACAAAAGTTAATTCTACCAGACTTAGCATAGAATTAGAGTGATTATTAACTTAATCAATAATTAAAATTTATTGATTTATTAGAATAATATTCTACTTATTTCATATTATAACTCTGACATCTAACATTGAAACATCAATCATAATTGTAAGTTAATTTAAATTTTCATTATTGCATTGTCTTGCTATTTTCTAAGTAAACTAACTTTGAGTCTTTATCACCAAATATATATTACTATGCTAATATAATTAATATAAATTATTGAGTTCTATCAAAAGAAAAATCAAGTTCTAACAATTTTGCATTAGTTTAAAATCAGCTAAAATAGTGAAATTTAATTCCTGTTTAATTGCTCAATAAGCAAATCTTGTTAACTGTGTTTATTACTTCATCTGTGAAATGCTAATGTTTATTTGTATAGCATAAGCAAGATTTATGATTCAATCTTCAAGAAGAAACATTACTGAGAATCACATATTTTACTGCAAATTTGTTTAAATAAATAATTATTGCTTAATATGAATTAAATAATATATACAAAGAGGTAGTTGATATCAAGCTTCTGTTGATTCTTCTGTTTTTTTTGCTCTTTAGCATTTTCTCCAACGCTAATTCCTAAATCATATTAGTTTTATATTGGGAAACAGTCCAGCTTCTTAGCTTTGTGCAAATAAATACTAAGACATTGTATTATTTCTCTGCACTCATATTGTTTAAAATTCATAATGAAATTATTAATAATATATTAATTTTAATTTAACAAAATAGGGATATAACAAAGTTTATAAGTTTTTGATATACAATTAAAGCATCTAAAGTTACATCCTTGGCAGCAAAAAATGTGTACTAGAATCCAAAATGTCGAATTCTATTAGTAAAAATGATTGATGACAATAAACTCATTGTTTCCCATTTTATTTCAATAAATATAATTTTATTTAAATCTTTATTTACAATTTTCAAATTTAAATTTGGAAGAAATCGCATTCAAATCAGTTAGCAATAAGGAGGCATTCAAATAAATTTGATGATGTTGTATTCTTGACTAGGTAAATAAATTATCATAAATTCATATTTTTACACAGGTAAAAGTAGTGTTCTATCATATTAACTTGAATATCTTCAAATTATCAACATTTATACTTTGTTATAATCTTTGAGTATTTTTTAATAATAATAATAACTGTTTTATTTAAAAGATAAATAAACACATAATACACTACTTAAGTGTCTTAAAGTCTTTAGCCAGGAGAAAAAATAGTTAAATCTCTAACATCCTGGGGTAATTAACTTATAAGAAATATGCTCCTAGCTGCAATACAGTTTCAATAGCTTTAAAAGCAAATAGCTTGACTTGAATAGTAGAACTGTGTGAAGTTGGCCTCTTCTATATGCATGAATTAAGTGAATGACTTGCTAGAACTGCTACATTTAAAAAGATAATGCCTGAATCTATATTAATCCTTTTTTTCTGATAAGATTGCTTCATAAGTTATTTGATGAACCCACACATAAATAAATATTTATGGTATATCATTTAATATAATATAGTTACTACTTAAATTTATGATATTAAAAATAAGGATCACTCATAATCAGAAGAAATATCCTCACATGTGATTATGAAAGAAATTGAGAATCAACAATATCCATACAACTGTGTCTTTTGGTAGCAAGAATAACTATTTTATTTATTATACTTTTAAATATTGATAAATAATTAAGTCTTAATGGCTGCATATCTATTGTTAAGAATGATATCGCTTAAATAAATAATCTTATATGCAACAATAGCAGTAAGATTCCAAATCTTTTTAACTACAAAGATGTGTATTTAATTCATCTTACCAAAATAAATTCAATAACTATTTTTGTAAATAATTAGATATTAATTGAATCATTTCATTATTTTAGTAAATTTGTAAATATAAATTGAGTTTAAGAAAGACAATCCATAAATAATTATATAAGGCCCTCCTCTTTGACTTTTAATTTGGTATATTATTCATTAAGACATTGCAATAGTTCAATTGCCGTGAAAGTAGACAGCCTTTGTTTAATAAATTACCCATTATAATCATAATATTTTTGAAATAAAGTGAATTAAAATTATAAATTAATCAAATATATTAAAAAATAAAAAAAATGACTGATCAGAGACCTCTGTGTCATTCAACATTAATGTAAGTTACAAAAAAAATATTTAACTTTTTATTTTTACAGGTGTTGCACATGGTAAGACTGAAGACGTCAACGAAGTGGGAGTTCAAGGAACCACAGAGAGAAGGGCAATAGTATATGAATCTAAGTGATGAAGATGAGGATGAACAGGAAGATGAAACATTTTTTTAGATTTACTAATTCTATTACTACTATTACTATTTCTTTTAGCACTAATTCATTTTAATTTAAATTTCAGCTTATTTCAAAAAAATTATGAATATACACAAAAGTTTAACTATTACTTTTAGCTTTGAAAGCTTTCTTAATTTAAATACAAAGATTTTTAGGTAAATATTACAATGATTATTTTAATGGTGATGAACTAGATGATAATGACGGAGTATATGTTAGAGCAATCGGTTGAAATATTAATAAAATCTTGAATATATAAATTCTTAAAATATATTGAAATTATAAATAATTACTGTTTAAATATTTAAAAATATCTAAATTTCAATTTAAATATATTTAATATGTACGCAAGTGGTAAATATTATATTTTTACTACTTGCTGCCATTTTTATTATATTAATAATTTATAATTATAATTTTAATTGTTTTTTTTTAAAATTTTTTATATTTATCAAATTAATTTTTTGTTTTTATGAAAGTTATAATTCACTGTTTTATATTTAAGTGAAAAATATATTTATACATTAAAATTGATTATGTTCGTAAATTATTTTAAAATTGCTCATGTTTAAAATAGGGAGTAAATTAAACTTCATTTTCATTTCATGATATAAGTTAATATATTTAGACTTATAATTAAAAATATTTGATCCCTATCAAAAATCTGCAATTTTAATCATAAAATTTTTTTCGCTTTTTATCTGAAGTCATTGACAAAAAAATCTAGAATTTTTGCAAGAAATTTTTATTATTGCTAAAATAGATAAAAATAGGAAATTTGAGAAATAGAAATAAATCAATTTATTCAAAGCATTATTAACTGCCACTAAGTTGAGCAGGTCTTAGATCAAATTTGGACATAAGTACTTACCGTTACGTTTCTGATGTGTCGCCGTGAATCTGATGTTCTTGTTGTTACTTCTATTCTACAGATTAGTCACTTGGCAGGATTTGACAGTGATAATTATCTACTTATAGGGTAATTAACACGGATTTGACAATTTGACGCATTTGACAGTCTATTTCTATGACTAATTCTCCGGATTTAAATTAAATTACTAATTATATTAATTTTAGATTAATTTTAATAAATATTATAATAAATTAATTTGACACATTTGACAAAGAGCTTTTTATTGTCAAGTGATTAGTTAAAAGTGATTTGTAATATATTAATACCGTTTATTAATTAAAACCATCTGGAGCAGTAATGGCGCAGGAATATCTAAAGCAGAGAGTACCCAGCGCACCAAAAGTTTCAACAGAGGCAATTACTGCTCTTACCAAGAAAAGAGACTGCACCACTTGCTTCAGGAACACCGGCGACGATTATAACGCATTCCTTAAGGTTGGTGACTCAATGTGTATCCTATAAGAAGGTAAATCAATCAACTTCTACAATGCTAAGTCAGGTGCTCTCTATATTAATTCATTGAGAAATATGATTGCTACACCAGCTTTTCTTGACGCACCGACTTTATGACTACATTCACCTGCTACCCGGTAAGAACTGGTTTTGGTGCGCTGGGTACTCTCTGCTTTAGATATTCCTGCGCCATTACTGCTCCAGATGGTTTTAATTAATAACGGTATTAATATATTACTAATCACTTTTAACTAATCATTTGACCATAAAAAACTCTTTGTCAACTGTGTCAAATTTATTTATTATTATAATTATTAAAATTAATCTTAAATTAATATAATTAGTAATTTAATTTAAATCCGGAATTAGTCATAGAAATACAAATGCGTCAAATTGTCAAATCCGTGTTAATTACCCTTTAAGTAGATAATTATCACTGTCAAATCTTGTCAAGTGACTTATCTGTAGAATAGAAGTAACAACAAGAACATCAGATTCACGGCGCCATCAGAACTTAACGTAGTGTCATCGCAATTTTGATTCAGATTGCTCAATTAGTGGCAGTTAATAATGCTTTGAATAAATTGATTTATTTCTATTTCTCAAATTTCCTATTTTTATCTATTTTAGCAATAATAAAAATATATCTTAAAATATTTTTTGATTTTGCGAAAATTAGATATTTTTGTTCTTTAGTTATTATAATTTCTCATCAAAATATTTATTTTTAAGTTAAATTTTAATAAATAAAAATTTTCTTTATAAAATACTTCAGATTTTACCAATTTCATAAATAAACAAATTATTTGGTATTATATTGTAAATCTTTCAATCAATATTGCAAGAACTCCTGCTGTTATAAATTATTTGATAAATTTTATTTATGATAATATGAATTTTTACAGTTTCATTGTATAAACTAAAATAACTATGGTATTATAGGAATGATATGAAATTTATTATATTTTTATTCTTAATCTAAATGAATGGTCATTGTAGCTGCAATAGATAATATTTATACACTAAAAATTATAAGTTTATTATATAAATTATAAATCTGAGAAAAATAAGTAGGTTGATATAATTAATCAAGAATATAAATTAATTAAAAATGAAGTTGAAAGATATAGAACTTCAAAAAATATAAAAATAATATGCCTTTTAATGTTTCGTGATAAGTAGTATCATTGAAACTCATGAGTTTTTGCTAGAGTAAAATAAATTTCCTCATTATTAAAAATACCTGAAAAGACAGTATAGACAATAAAACAAAGAATTAAAGGGGAAAAAACTAGCTAAAATAAGATATAGGAAATAAAATAAACTTTATAGATTAATAATTAGCTTATCTGATTTCCTAAGAAACTTTGAAGGAATAGATGTTGCTCTCTTTAAAATAAAGAACTATAGTTTTCCATAGACAATTTCCAGAATAAAAGTTGTCACCAACGACTTTACATAGAATTTATAAAAGTCATGGGATTAGATTTAAGGAATCTAGGACTGACTATAATTTGACAGAGCATAAAAGACAACTAATACAATAAGATTTATTAAGAGTTAAAGACGAACTAAATAAAATTATTAGTAACAAATAGAATATTGTCTATTTAGATGAAGCTATATTTAAAGCTCATACAATAACTTATAAAACTTGAGCCCATAAATACTCTAATTAGACACTATTTAAGGAAGGTACTAAATTTGACACATTGGCTGCAGTGGTTATCATTTGCTCTTAGTTTGGACTTGAAGAATTCAGAGTTGTGGAAAAGTCTATTAAGATTGATGACCTTTTACAAGTAATTCAAGAATTAAATTCAAACTATGAATCATAACCTTTGACAATATTTCTTAACAATCTAAGAGCTCATCATTCCAAAATATTCAAAGAACAGGTTGAAGCAAAAGGGTGGCAACTGTTATTTAATGCAACTTACTCTTCAAAGTTCAATTGTATAGAAAATGCTTTTCAAGAGTCAAAAGGGTATATAA
>ARYC01010385.1:0-22856 GCA_000711775.1 Oxytricha trifallax | reverse complement strand
AAAAAATGCTAATAAAATAATTGGAACGATACTTACTTTATTAATTATTGCTGATGCTGCCTGCTTCTGCTCCTGCCATCGAATCTAAAAAGTTAAACAAGAAAGAGACAATTGTGGTGGCCACCACAAACTAATACTGAACTAAATCTTATCAAACCAACAAAAATTTAATTATTATAACAATAATTAATTCTAACTTTACTTTAGTAAAATTATTCAGCAAATATTCGGAATTTTCGCGAATTTTCGGAGGCTAAGCCTCTATAATTATATTTTAGAAAGTTGGAGCAACCGATGGTTGGTTCCTAAAGTTCAATTCTAGCTGCTGCTAGCTCCAACTTGTGCTATTGTTGCTTAGTTTAAAATTTTAGTTACTTTACTTTGGTTTTTAGCTCCTTGAGCAACTTTTTAGATATTTGTTCAACTTATAGAAAATTTGACTTACTTTGACTAAGCTTTTACTAAAGTAAACTTTGACTTTAAACTCAGCAATCCTAAGCTCTGTAAGAGACTCTCACTTCAAGGGCTTGGGTACATACCCTGAAGGCCGAAGTGGCGTAAGACCTCTCAGGCTGTATCCTCGCCGAGGGCTTTGCAGAGCTGTTGCTGGTACTACAAGTAAAGAGCTTTGGGGTGGAACTAAAAGGCTGGTCTGAGTTTAGCTAACTTAAAAGCAACTTTTACTTCAAGTAAAGGAAATGTTCGATTGGTAAGTACTATTCATATTCTTAACTTCTTCTATTACTATAGGTCACCAACAGGTGAGATCTCTTCAGCAGCTCACGTGTTACGGTTTACTTCTTGTGTTGCTTGTTTGTTAGTTTTACTTCGTTTCTTCGTTGCCCAAGCTAAGTGGTGGCTGGGTTTATGCCTGGCTCACAGTGATTTAGTTGTTTTTTTACTTCATATTTTAAGTCTTTAGGGTTTGTGTGTGGCTATGACTTGACTCTTACAACTATATTTATCTGTCTAGGGGTCCTCTGGCCAGGGCAGCCAATCTCTGGTGTTTATTGCACTGGGGAAGGGTTGCTTGAAAGCGATTGAGCCTCAGCGAGGCATGTTTGAATAGTAATAGTATTAATTTTAAGTAATAATCTTCACTTTAACCTTAAAATCCAAGCTAAAGCCCGTTTTTTGGGCTGGTCTATTGCCCTCTAGGCTTACTCTATCATCTCTACCATATCTTAATGTTATTTTCTTATCAGCAGCACCAATACCTAGTTATCCTAACAAAATTTCCGAAATTCAGGTGGATGGGTCATAAAGTTAGCCAAGCCAAAGTGCTGTTCCGGAAAAGTTCCGTATTCTAGGTCTTAAGGCCTAATAAGTCCAAATAAGACCCCATTTGCCTGGTATTTGAAGCCTGCCACCTCCCCTATTGCTCGATCTTCCCTAAAACTACATGTTATTAGTAATAAACACTATTATCAATGCTTATGATCAATTAGCCACCATAGATATCACATGGGGTAGAGCTGGGCTGGACTCAAGGGGTAAGGAGGAGGCACTTTTTTGAAAATTTCAAGGCCAAAATGGCCGTTAGGACCTCCCTGACATTTCAAGATGGGATATTGCCGCTCCCACCACCAATCGGCTTCTTTCCTTCTATCTCGTCGATCTAGAGTGTATTAGCGATGTTTGGGTTGGGATGGTGGGATGGGAGGAGATTGGAAAATAATTTTTGTAAAATCATATAAGTCATACTCTATAATCCGTTAGGGATAGTATAGGCACTTTCAAACTTGGAATTGAATATAATTCGACCCCCCCTTCTAAATCCGCGGTTCCTCAACTCTAAAACCAACTTTTTTTATGTTTCTGTAGTGAGGCTTGGATTTCTAGACGACTGGGAGTGGTTTGGGTCGATCTGAGACTCAAGGTTGGACCTCATGGTTTATCCGGGGGAAATGAGGAGGTCCCTGAAAAGTGGCCTCAGATCAGAAATTGGGGCCACCGACCTACCGATCTGAGGGGGTTCAAAAATATGGTTGGCAAAGCCAACAAAACTCCCAAACCCCAAACCCCTGATAGTTGATTGATTGATTTTGAATGAATTTGAGATGATTAAATAGATTGTTGAGTGTTTAAAGGAGTAATGTGAGAGGTTGGGGGTATAATGAGGTTTATGAGTATAAGAGGGGTATGTTTAATAATTTATAGTTAAAATCTAAAATCTGAATTCAATTTTTATAACTAAGTTCCAAATCACAAATTTTCCGCTCAATTCGCTGATCACTCCAGCAATTCGATGAATATTGGGCAATCATGGCTAAAATCGTCAATGGCTAGCCGCAATGATATGGGTTGTGGCATCTACCCAGCAATAGGTGTAAAATATTGAAATTTAAGTTCAGTATGTTAAATAATTAATCGCTTATATCATAGCTATATCAATACTACTGATTTTTAATTACTAGTATATAAGTTTATATTTTAATTTATATCAAAACCCCGAAACCCCTCCTGTACATGGATTCACTTTCACAGTATACAGGTAGTGATCAATAGTCAATTAATTCACACTCTTAGTAGAGCTTTTTTTCGCATTCAATACTGAACTATGGATTTTTATGTAATCAGCAACTTGAGGAGATTAAGCAAAGTACGTTGAAGCCCTAGCAAAAGACTATACTAAAGTTGACATCAGTCGTGCTAGGCACTAACTTCCCCTCGAATCCTAAACCAGCGAAGCTCACTTACACCTCGGGTACTCTCCTCAACAATGGGTAGGTGCCACCATCAACGATGGGCATACTGGGTGGGCAAATCATCAGATTGCCCTTGGAGAATGTTAAATGAGCAGTATCATCCTTAGTCGATATTGAGAGTTTGGCAACTGACGACCAGCTATGTTATGGCCTCGAACAGTTCCTTCGAATGATTAGAAAGCCATCATAGTCTTCAACATAAGGAAACCCTAATGTAATGCCCAAGAACCTGCAGATCAAGTATCGTGATGAGCTTTGGCAGGGTCTTCAAGACTTCATGAGAGAGCAGGATGGGAGTATCGATTTTCTCAATCGAAATCATTCAAACTATCAAGTAATGAATGGATCATCAAAGAATCCATACCTTAAACGCAGAGATGCGAAGCTGGCATTGAAAAAGATCTCTGTAGTACAACATTACAAGGTGGAAGGCATGAAGCCCAAGGACATTGCTCTTTAGATGGGTGTGGATCGACGATTTGTTTACAAAGCAATTGAAAAGTTCAAGTTGGAGGTGGAGCACAGAGTGCTTAATCCAAAGCCAAAGCTGAAGAATGGGAGGAAGAATACCAGGAGCAACCCGTTGTTGCTGAAGGCTATTGCGACAGTACTCTAACAGCAGGGCATCTACAAGATCACTGGCTGGCGCCTTCATCATAACCTGCTTGAAATGCAGTGTAAAGAATAGGAATTTAAGAACCTCGCAGTGCCTTGCGTTGCTACTCTCTTGAAAGTACTAAAGGAAAGTTTCCATTTGAGATATGGCAAAGCCCAGAACGCCAACGCTAAGTATAGGGATCCATCATTCAACGATAAGAGGCTTTGGGTGTCAAGACTGCTTGCTCAGCTATTCCTGGAAGATGCTGTAATTATATCAGTTGATGAATCAAACTTCAGAAGCGATTACATGCCTACAAAATAATGGAGTTTCAATTCAGCTGCTCTTCACTAGGAAAATCGTGTAATCGACTCCTCCCTGACACCTGCTATTGGTAAGACCGAGGTCCTCGTCACCGACGATGTCTTTGAGTATGGTGAAATGCTGTCTGGCTACCCCAACAGAGAAACACGTATGTCGAATATCACTGGCGTTAAGTAGCAGGATCAAATGAATGGATCAAACATGGCCATTTTGTAAAGTCCAGTTGCAACTCAAGATGAAAATAACCTGAAACCTGAAAATCTGAGACTCCAAGCAACTCCGGGAACCAGTAGGTAAGTATTTCTATCTTTGCTTAACTGATTGAGTACAGCGTCGTCAGCAGATCAAGAATGGGTAGTCTAGATGGGTAAGGATTTTATCCAAGTTAAGAGGGCCATGTTAGAAATACTGAACGAATAATGTCTGGATCTGGAATTGTTCCATCGAAGATTCCAAGGCCAAACTCGAAATCGATATTTCCTAAGTTACGGAGGAAAACTTCGACCTAAGCATAGCATACCTTTGATAGTAGGGAGCAGAGCATTGCTGCCACCCCTGTCAAGTGCAGCGATAAATATAGGAATACTCAGCTGTCACCTATCTTGGAAGCCCCAGAGGGCAGTGCTTAATACACATCCCTGCAGAAGCACTTCAACGCGTTCAGAATATAGAGCTCTTCCAAGAAGCCTGTAAGTCAACCATAAACCCCTCTGAAATCGGCTTCCACTCTTACTCCATTAGTTCAGAACCTAGCCAGCCTCAGGCTGCAATCAAGTAAGCGTAAGGGTAGTGAGATGATCAATGTAACAGCCCATGAAAACTAGATAGGTATTACACCTAGACGCTTGCAGCTGTCAAGCAGGGCAGAGAGCAGCAGTATAGTCACAGTGAAGGAATAGGAAGGTAAGCTTTAGCTTCATGGTTTTATACTACTTTAGTTTATACCAAGCTAAGTATACCCAACTAGAGAAACGACTAAGCACCCATAGCAGATTCTGGTAAAATCGATGCATAACCATCATTACATTATACTCCCATTGCAGTTGTCAGACAGCAAGTCAGCTAGAGGTTGGGGACTTATGGCATTATGGCTAGAAATCTCTCTATAACCAAGGAAAAAATTAAGAGGCAGCAGTTCTCGATGAGTTTCATAGCAGCAATCACTAAGGATCAGCTGGTCTCCAGCCAAATCATTGAGGGGGCCTTCGATGCTGTGCTGTTCGAGAACTTCCTCTATCACACCCTGCGCCAGCTGCGCACAGACAAGGATCTCGCCCAGAAGAAGATCGTGCTGCTCATGGACAACGCAGTCATTCACAAGTATTCAGAGGTGCTGGAGACTGCTAGGAAGTTCAAGGTCACTGTCCTTTTCAACGCTGAATACTCACCCTGGCTTAACCCAATCGAGCAGTTGTTCTCCTACATCAAGAGGCACCTCCGATAAGAGCAAGCTGACAGCAAGTAAGCATACTATACCTAACTTTTCATAGGATCCACCTGGTGAAGCGGCTCTCTCAGATTTTGAAGGCCATGACCAAGACCGACGTCAACAAGCTCTGGGCTTTCAGCGTGAAGCAGTGGTGCAGCACCATCAAGCTTGGATTTGTGTGAGATTGATATAAAAGACGATGAGTTGGGGTGCAGGAGCTATTGAAGTCAACAATACATACAGAAACAGCAGTTGAATCGTCAAATTTATTGATTAAAAGCCCCCTTATTACATATCACACTTTTAAGTTTTAATTTTAACTAATCAAACCAAAAATCCAAAAACCTCTCTCATTTTCGCTCATTCAAATCATCATTTTGGCTCCTCGTCCAATAAAGGTATCGAATTTGGTGCTCAAACAGTCGAGCAGGACTTGAAAGTTGCTGAGCTGGGGGTTTTAAAACATGGAGAATACGATAGGGTCTCAAATTTGACCTTACACTCATCAAGCAACGAGTTATTGACCATTTATGGTGATTCCACTCTCAATCACGAGAATTTAGGCATAGATGTCTATGATTTCCAATCATTTTAAAGTTGGACAGTAAAAATGACTATTGGGAACTAAACTAGTAAATCAGTTGAAAAATTCGAAGATCCTGCTTTAATATCAGTAATTCTTGATAAAAATCGTTCAAATTATCAACATTCACCTATAAGTGATAAAATACAAACGAAATGTAAAGTTGGTTAAATTTAATTAATTATAACATAATTTTGATTAATTTCTACAATTTCCTATTTTTATCTATTTTAGCAATATTAAATCCTTATTTTTCATAGTCTTAAATATCTTGTGATTAATTAGGAAGGAAACTAATGTTAATAGACTCTTTCTTTCGATTACTTTTAGATTTTAGTTTTGTAAAATTAATGTCATTTTATCCTTTATTGATTGTTAAGTCTAGATCCTCAAAGTCCTTATCTTCAAAATTTTAATTTAAAGGTCGTTTGGAATCTATAGTCAAAACCCCAAAACCCTTTCAGTAGTTTGATTGAGTTTTTGATTGATAAAAGTAGACTATTAGTGCATACTTTATTAGGGTTTTAATAGGGTTTATGTAGAGGTTTAATGTTTAAATATAATGTATAGTATTGTGTATTAGATGGGTTTTATTTTTACTATTCACTCAAACTATACCTTGGCATCATGTGCTATTTTCTAAATTTGATATCTCCTATCCAGTTGATCATTTAGTCTATTGTTTGCTCTGCTCTGTGGTTTGGTCTTAAGATAATCTGCTCAGCCATATCTTTCATTTTACCTTTTATCTTATTCTAGTCTAGATATTGATGTATTCTCTGCTTTGAATCTTTCTCTCTCTTACAGCTATAGTAATCATTTCTTTGCAGATCGCATTCAGCAATAATTGCTGCTAGAGCCCATACATCCCACTTAATATCACCATCTCTCCAGTCCTCCCTTTCTGGAAAGTATCCAGGAGTACCATAAACGTTGCTAAGTCCTGAAGCTTCAATTCTTTATGATCTATTGAAATCAATTATTACTACTCTGAGAGTTGAAAAGTCAAGCATAATATTCTCAGGCTTCAAGTCTCTATGAACATACCCTAAAGTGTGCAGCTCTTCTATGCCTTTGCAAACATTTGTAAGAATAAGAGGTAGCTACTTTGGAACTCTTTAATTTTAATGTAGTCTCTTAAAGTCATTTAATATAGAGGGAGGTGAAAAGCAAAATGATCTTGAGCAAGCAGTATTGCATCGAGCTTAATTATAAATCTGCACTGTCTATCCCTTGCTTTAGTAAGAGCTTAGTACTCATTGACAAATTCCATTTGATACTTGTCATCGCATTTAAAGTAGTTGAATGGATAAATCTTGTATGCTAACTGCTTATCAGTAATTACCTTTTTCTCAAACTTGTCCTCAATTATAAGATAACTTTCCTTACATTCTATAAGGTCAATTACATTTAAAATTGGAAGCTTTAGTGCTTGTATCTTCAAAGTGATTTTCATTATCTCTGAAGCTGGAAGGTTTCTCACTGCTTTAATAAGCTTATTTTCTTTCTTAAATCTTTGTTCCAAAGATTCTAAAGGGTCTCTTTGCTTTTTTTAAAAGGAAGACCTCACCAGTCTCAGGATCTATGACTTCAAACTTCTTGCCATGATGGTTTTAAAGGAGAACTTTTAAATCTCTTGAATGATAATATTGCTTATTGCAATAAGGGCAAAAATATTTTCCATCTATCTTATCATGCTTAAGATAGAGTTTAGGCTTGTTAGAATGCTACTCTAAGATATGACGCTTAAGAGCAGATTTATAAGTGAAGTTCTTCTCACACTCTTCACATAAATGTAATGCTTTAATTTCTTTTTTCTCTTCCTCTTCTCTTCAACCATTTTTATTGGAACTTTGCATTGAATTTCTTAGCTCTGCATTTCTATTTAACAACTGAATTGTTATTCAAAGTCTGAGACCTAAGATCATAGAATTTCAGGTTCGTACTAGGTAAAGGCATCACAAGTCTCAATTTTCTTTTGATTAATGAAAGAAAGTTTTTGCTAGCTAATTCCAAGCAATGCCGCTTTTCTTAGTAAATTGCCGCTCATTTTATAAATACTATTAATAATTATATAAGCTGTTTAAATTCTACCATTATACACTAGTAAGAACACATCTTCAAAGATTTAGAAAGGTCTAATGGGAACAGAGTGAGAGACATTAGTTTTATATTTCTAAAATTTTCAGATAATTTATGCATTATTTCATCCATTTTATACATTAAAATGCACCTAAATGTGTTTTGGGAAGTTAGGTGGTGCTCCTAAATCTGTTCTCGTAAATTTAGGAGGGGAAGTTTTAAAATTTAATCTTTTTAATGCACCACCTAATACGGTTTAGAACTTTAATTTAACCTCCTAATTAAGTTTTATATAAATTAGGAGCACCACCTAATTAAATTAATTATTATTAGAAGCAATTTAATGGAGAAAGTTTGATTAAAATGGAAGTCAAACTTTGAAACTTGGAGAAAGCTCCTCCATCTTTATCAATTTATCTGATTCAGGTTGACGTCCAAGTGGATCTCCCTATTTAGTAGTAAAATTTTAGTAAGTTTAGAATGAATATCTACAATTTTAAATTTCATAAACATTTATAGAAACTTGAAGCAAGATGGAATCTGTGAATGATGCAATGAAGAGAATTTAATCTCAAGATTTAATAGGAAAATTCAGAAGTAAAGAAGATCTTTACAGATACTTGGTATAGCAAGGTAAGTTTTCACTTATAACTAACTTATTAACCATAGTTGGATTGTTCTTACCAACACAGGAGGGAACAAAAATATCATTCTTAAAAGCATTGCTAAGTGAAGAGAAAAAAGCTTTTAAGTCTAATGAAATCAGAATGATCGAGATACCTGACTACCCTGAAATCTCAGTAACAAACCTCTATGATGATGCTATGAGTGATCCAGATGTTGCTCTCTACCTTCCATCAAAAATGCAACTCTCTAATAAGTTGCCAGAGAGAAACTTCTTCTTTGGTGTCCTTGGAACTCTGAAACCTGAGTACTTAAATGAAGTAATTTAAGAAGCTCATAAGAAACGCTATAGCATCTCTCCTGAAGAAAAAGAGAAGCAGGGAATAAAAATCAGCGACACTTGGCTCTAGGATCTTCTAACTTTATAGAAAAACCTGGCACTGCTATTTACTTGATGAAAGAGCGCAGCAAATTAAACAGATAGAGAAAATCACAGGTAAAGCATGAATTGAGCAAGAGACTCTACAAAGATTTTTAATAGCCAGACGAGATGAATATAGATGCAGGAGCTGGCACTAAGAGAAGAAACATGGGCCCAAGCAAGCCATAAGAGGAAGAAAAGAAAGAGAAGGCCAAATCCCTTTACGGGCAAATTTAATATGTGAACTTATTCATTCGTTTAAATCTAAAACTTATTTATATACACAAAATCTCCCTTCTCTTGCGCATACTTTAGCTTTATCATCGCTGACTCTCTTAGCAGCACTCTTAATAAAATCGACTGTATCTATCTTCAAGTCGTGCATCAAGTGATATAGTAGAAGTTTCTTGTAGTGGCCTTTCAATAACCCCCAATATAATTCAATTCCATTGAACTGAGGACTGTAGGGAACATTAAATACAGGTGTTATGTTTAGCCTTTCATATTCTTTCCTTGTGTCTTTAGTTTTATGGACAGATAAGTTATCTACAAACAGAATAATCTCTTAGTCGGCGTACTTATCTCTAAGCTATTGTAGGAACTTAATGTATTAATCGGTCTTTATTGAGCGAGGATGGATAACATAAGTCTCGAGGCCATTATCTTCGCTTATTCCACCAAGTATTGAATTAGTTTAAACCTTAACCATTTAATCATATACTTCAATGTTGCTGTACCTCTTATACCAAGACCTTGATATGATGGTATTAAAAGTGAATACTGCCTCATCAGCGTGTATGAACTTTATATTATACTCTTAAGCCCTTTGCATTTAATCAAATATATAATTTAAATTATCCTTATAAAATGGAACATTAAAGTCAATCACTCTCTTAATGCGATTGACTGTCTTGTAAGATATTCCGTTCTTTTTATAAATGTTAGCTATCGACTAAGCAGAGATATGAAGCTCAGGAAATTGGCGATGAAACATCACAGCTCTTTAGGCGAGAGAGAAGTGAGCCCAATAGTTTAGAGTCTTATCATTAATGAGATAATCAATATGATGCTGCTAAAACTTTAGAGGTCTTTTAGGCTTAGAATTAAGCTGCTATCTCTTTAAATTCAATGCTAATAGACAGTGAGACCTAACAGTAGCAGGAGATTTATGGAGTAACCTTGCTATAGACGTGTAATTAAGGATAGGCTTGAGTTGATCATTATATTCATCACATCCATAACGCAACTTAAACAATAAATCTATATACTCACTGTCATAAACAGACCCCAAACCTCGCATATACTCACTTAAATTACTAATATTTAAACATTAAACCCCTACATAAACCCTATTAAAACCCTAATAAAGTATGCACTAATAGTCTACTTTTATCAATCAAAAACTCAATCAAACTACTGAAAGGGTTTTGGGGTTTTGAGTGTCCTTAGGCTTTTCATGATTGGGTCATGAAGAAGAAAATAATTCTCGTAATCTTTTGCTACTTTTAGGTTTTTAAGCAGTTTAATTTAGTAAATCTTAGTTTATGGACTGTTACTAGATATGTGATTCATTAATAAAACTGGCACTGTAATCAGTAAGTTTGAATTTTTTCTTCATTGCTATTTTTCTCTATCTTGGTGGTCTTGCTTAGTAAAGGTTCTTAATGATTTCCTTGTAAAATAAATTTTCTCTAAACACTCCAACTACAATTGTTCCAATAGCAAATAGTGCACTATAGATACCTCCAAAATCAGAGAGTAGATCTGTAAAAGAATAAACTTATCTAGTTAATAGCTCTGACTCAAAATCTATTCTAAAGGAAAATTTTACATAGCAGTTACCAAAATAATCAACTTGAGAAGTATAGGGCTTGACGTTAATCACGCTGGCATACTAGATATCATTATTAAGCTTAGAAATATAATAATTATTTAACATTTTGAGGTATGAAAGGCATGTAACTATCTTAGAGCTTAGTAGATCCCTTCTTAACAAAGATATTCATGCCTTTTTATTGCCAAGTTTGAACTGGTACAAAATATCTATCTTCTATAAATTTCTTAATAGGAGCGTTCATATCTTCAAAATCAAAATATTGGTTCACAAATCTCAACTGGAAGTCAAATAATAATATAAGATTGATTAGTATTATCAACCTATAGAAAGAGCAATATAAGATCATATTTTTGTTACTGTTTTAAAGAAATCTTCATCAATGAATTAAAAGTTTAATAAATGATAAAATGATTTATAATCTTCAATCTAAGATTGAGGCTAGCAAGAGTTCGAATTAAACTCTAATAATAATTATCCAGAAATATTATTAAAATTTATTTATACTTTATCAGTTGAATTTTAACATGGAGAAAGACATACATCTATTCTTTCAAATCTATTAGTAGTCCAAGCTCCTCCCAATACCAAATCATCTTTATTCTCTATACACATCAAGCTAACAACATCTTAGTAGGCTGACTCATTTTAATTTAAAAATAAATATGCTATAAACTAATTTAAATTCATTTTTTCTTTCATAATTGAAGTTTTCATATCCACATTTAATTAGATCCAAATCCTTAAAAGAAAACTGCTCATCTATTTTGTAAATTTAATAATCATATAAATATATTTACTATTATAAGAAAATTGGGGGGAGTTTCCTACCACAACAAGGCTGCTCCTTCGGAAATTTTCTGCCCAATACATAAAATTTTATAATCTTAATAAATTTTCAAATTTTTATCATCAATTAATTTATAATAATTCATATTTTTACCTATAATATTTTTTTATCATGATAAAAATTTTAAATATTTTTTCATTTAGTAATATATATATCATTAATTAAAATAATTTGTTCGACATATTTTAAAATATATAATGAGACAATGGATAAATATTTATCATTGAAATTATATTAAAAATGTTTTTTATATAGGCTTAAGGTATAATATAAGCTTATATGTTGGCTGCAGGAAACCTTGCCTTATCTAATTTAAATGGGAAACTCAATTTCTATTCTTACCTATAATTCCAGATGATTCATTTTTGACCCTGACTTTTGTAACGTGTGTTGCAGTTATTGATCCAAAACTATCTTATATATCAAAGTATCCACCGAAAGCTATATCAAAGCCCATATCACTAAGTTTTAGAGTTAAAAATCATTTTTAAAGAAAATTATTGATGTGGGAATAATTTCACAAAAAATTCTAATATTATATTCTATATTGATAAAAACTGAGAGACTATTGAGTTTATAGTAAATTCGCAAATCCTCTTAAAAATTATTTATATACTTACTATACGTTTACCATAGCAGGGTTATCGTACTGTGCTTCATTAATTATATAAAGTTCGTTAAAAAATTACCATGGTTTAAAATTTTTAAAAAAATGAATGATAAGTCTTGTAGTCTTATTATCGCTCTTATCTATATTTCCCATAAAAATTAATAAACCACAATAATTTGTAAAGCTACGTTTTTGTTTTAACTTACTAAACAATACTTCAAGTTTAAAGCATACATACGATATAACACAAACTGAAATATTATAAGTTTCTTATAAATTAATAATATTTATAATAAGGATAGTCATAATAGCTCCAATAGTGGTCTTAAAGGTTCTAAACATATTAAAAAATAGGGATTATTTTACTTTTAACCCTTAAAAGTGAAGTGGAATTGCTGGCCATACATGTCGAGATTTCTGACAAGGCTGATACTCTATTTTACGCGTTTTTTCAACATTTAATTTCTTAATATAATATTGCCAATATAAAAATGAAATAAAGATTAATTTATTAATTAAATAATGCCACTTTTATAAATTTATAGAATGTTTTGCTCTTATCATGCAATATTAATTAGTTTAAAATAGACAGCCAAAAACATAAGAATTTAAAAATTTTATTAGTATATATAATATATAAATTTATATTTATTCCCTCAGCTCACTATAAATTCTCTAAAAAGTTTATAAATGATTAAATATTTCATACTCTGCTCACAAAAATATATTTTATACTAATATTAATATATAAATAATATTTATTGCAAAAAAATAGATATAATAATATTTATATTTCTTAGTAAATTATTTAAAATCAATAAATTTAACATATCACTGTTTAAAACTAAAATCAAACCATCAATCTTAGTCGTGACGTAGACGTATCCGAGTGAGTTGACGTGGCAACTTCCGTGATGTGGCAGTCATGAAGTAGAAAACTCCGAAAAATCAAATCTCGCTATCGCCTAGTCTCCTTCTTAAATCAAGAAGTCAACCAGTTATGGCCCGGGGACAGAGCTCGAGAGATTCAACTAAATAAAAGAAAATGGAGAAAAACGCTTACAGGTCCCACCGCTGCTAGTAAAAATAATCCCTATACTTTCGCTGTGGTAGGTTCAGCACCCTAACCCGGTGTGGTAGAAAAATCCTTATCGTTGGCTTCAATGGTTTTCGTCTTCTCACTTTCGAAGGCTGAGCGTACCTTCTTCCTGCTCCCTATTACCTAGGAAACTGAACTCAAGCCAGGTAACTCATCTAATGCAGGGAAATATTAGGATCCAGCTCACTCGAAGAGTCTACGCTGACGGATTGAACCCCGCAGACTGGTCCCTCATGCGTTGCGCCCAGTAACACCCTATCTGCCCTCGGTAGGCCTTAGTATAGTAGAAAGCTCTATTAGAAAGTCCTAAGTGGTTGGTACCACCTAGCAATTAACTTTCTAATTTAATAATATATTTCCGTTTTTTAAAGTATAATTTATTAGTTTATTTAAATATAATTTTTAATTCATTAAATAAATTTTGTTTGTCTAAAAATTATTCGAAGACTAAATTAATTTATGTAAATTTATTTTTTTTATTAAAAATATAGCTTATTTCACAGTTTAGTACACTATAAATAAATTAATTTTCTCAATGATAGATGATTTGAATCATATAATCTAAAATAGTTAAAAAAATCTGAAATTAATTAATAAACTATAACATAAATAAATATTTCCAATCATTAAATGTTATTAGTAATTGAAATCGTACTAAATTAGCTCTTTATGTCATCTTAATCTTCATTCGTCTTTAAAATTCTTTGATTTTTAATAGTTTAAACTTATTAAGCTTCTTAAACCTAGGAAAATTAAAAAATATAATAATAATAATAATAATAATAATAATAATAATAATAATAATAGTACAAAATAACTTTTCATTGAGAGAAAATTAGAAGGAGTTCTCTATAATTTCTTAGTTACAAACATTATACAGTTTAATTTAGATAGTTTTATTAATGTTTGAGCCTGTCATTTAAATAAAATCACATAGTAATACTAATATATATAATTAATATAATAATAATAATAATAATAATAATAATAATAATAATAATAATAATAATAATAATTACAATTATTATTATAATTATTTAACAATAAATTATAATAGGTAAAAAATCTTACAAACTTTTATACATTTTACTATGTTATTCGTTTCTTAAAAATAAAATTAAAATTATTTGTAAAATATATTAATTATCACAGTTAACTTTAATTCAATAATAATAATAATAGTAATAATAATAATAATAATAATAATAATAATAATAATAATAATAATAATAATAATAATAATAATAATAATAATAATAATAATGAATAATAATAATAATAATAAATTTAAATACAATTTTAATTATTTATTAAATTAGATAAATCAAAACTGTACATCTTAACTACTTAAAGAATCATCAATTAATTCTTATTAAATTAACTTCTTCTAATAAATAGAATTCTAACTTTCTTCGATTCCGATACTTTCTTATAAGAGAGACCACAATTTATTTTTTTACGGCTATTATATATTTACAAAAGAAATTATAAAACAGAAAAAAAGTTTAAATATAAAACAAGAAATATTGAATAGTTTAATTTTTTTATTCATACTTCAACTTAATTTAATTTTTAGAACACGAATAAGGTATTTTATAATGAGGGGAAAATCTAAATCTTAAAATTTGTCAATTTATCGCTTTAATTTTAATTAAGTTTTAATATTTTTAGTAATTTTTAATGTAAAAAAACATGTAGAAGACGGTTTTTTAAGCAAGATATTTATTTTTAATTTTTTTTTATTTATGCTTGCTCTAGTTAAACATTTTGAAATGTAGTTTAATTTAATTCTTGGTTGGATTTATAGCTTATTTGTCATCTATTAAGTCAATTTTCACTTAAGCATTAAACTTTCCAGTATATTAATTGGGGGAAAATTAGATAGCATTAAATAGTTCCTTTGTTATTTTTACTTTTATATAACTTTGTTCTGTAATCCAATTATGCTTGAGCAATATTAATATTCTGAATCTTAATTCAATTAATTATTTTCTAAGTCTTAACTATAACTAACCTGTGGGTTTATTATTGAAGCAATTTTAGTAATACTATTATTCAGAATTTAAGATTAAATTTCCTTAGACTGCTTTCCTGGACTCAAACTAGTGTTATTCTATGATAAAGCTCTTTCTTTAGCAAAGCTACTTCTCTACTTTCTAATATTTTTCAAGTTATCCTTGAATAAAGCACTTTAAATCTGTATTTAAGGTTCATTTTCCAGGGATTAATTGAAATAAGAAAATTCTCTTTGAATAATCTATTCATTCAACTGTTCTTCAGTCAACTTTAAATTGGAATTTGAATTATATTTTTGATTATGATTTGACAAATATGGAGATTCACCTAATAGCTATGAATCACTACCCCTATGTCCATAGCTTATCAAGGTTTTATTATTATCAAATATCGGATATCTTTTGGGGTTACTGTCACTTTCATTAAAAAACTCTTCATTCATAATTTGTGACTATAGCTTTCTAGTTACTTTAATTGGCTCTTTATTCCTTAACAAGGTTTTAGCATTGAATTTTTAACTGAAGGCATCATCTTAAGTTGTGATAGCCCCATAATAATTAGTTTCATATTGGTTTGATTAAGAATGTTAAATTTGCTTTGTTTTCCTATTTTCTTATGGATCTAAAAATTTGATTAGACTTTAATTCGAATCATTTTTCCCAGATATCTTATCAGATAATTATCCTCCAAATGTAAGTCTCTCAAATAAGCCCGCATCTTTGGAATTTTAAGGGACTTATGAAATTTTTAAATCAAAAGGGGTGTTTTTATATTCAGATTAGAGTAAGTCTGTTTAGTTTTGAGATTTAAGAGTGTATTGTTAATCTCCATTCTTATGTTTAAATAAGATACCATTTATTAATCTTTCATCAGCAGCTTTGAACTTTCTTTCCATATAAAAATATATTATCCGAGTTGAAGTACCCAGAGAGATTCTTTTTTACCTTGAGGAGTGTCATAAGTTTAATAAAATTATTTTCAGACTTAAGTCTCTTTACTATTTTTACGTCATCCTCTTCAGATTCATTTTAACTATTTTCAGAGTCTAAAACATTTTTCTTAGAAAATCCTAAGAGAATTTTCTATGTTGGATTCAAAATAATAGAAGTTAGAAGTTTTACTTATTTCATAAGTTTCATCAAGCTTATTGCATCGAACTCATTGTTAATTTTCTTAACACCTTTTTTAAATAAGAATATTTTTCGATACTTCTCTTCATGCCTTTTGTCCTCTAGGGTTTTCTTGCTTATGTATGTAAAAGAAGTCCTTAAAATTTCTTTGAAACTAAACTTGAAATTAATACGATTATTTATTTCAGAGAATAAATTTTCAATCAATGATTTGCTTTGATTAATTAAACTTCCTTATAAAGTCTCATTGTTTTTATCTTAGAAAAGTCTTATTGGAGACTCTATTAGCCTATTCTCAGTTTAATTTAAAGTATTATTTGCTATTGTTTCATTTTAAAATTAGCTTAATACTAAAAATAATTCATCTTATCTTTGTGGAAAAAATAGATTCCTTTTTGTTGTAGCCTTGGAATCGTTTAGACTGCTTTGATTAGGGTTTATAGAAATCACTCTTTTATGCCTTTTTTAATTTATTTTGTTTAATTATTAGCTTTCAAAAAGGTTTTCATTATCTCCCTAACTATCTTCAACTGCAGACTTAAGGGATGTATTTCTTAGTTTTTAAGCCAATGTTGTTCTTGTAATTGTTGGTCTATGATAAGAAGGATTATTTAGATTATCTTGAGCTTATTTATTAGAATCTTATAGAACATTCTTTGATTTTGAAGGCCTTGCTTGATATATTTCTTTAATTAACTTATAGTAAAACTGATTCTCACTCAGAACTCCTACTAGAATTAATAAAAAATTTTAAAGTAAGGATTGCTCCAAGTGCAAATAAAGAGCTATATATACCTCCTAAATCAGAGAGCATATCTGAAAATGTGTAAACTTATCTGGTGTAAAGATCAGACTCTAGATCCATTCTTAATGAAAATTTAGCAAAGCATTTGCCATAATAGTCTAATCTCGAAGTATACATTTTGAAATGCTCAACTAAAGCAAACTTCAGTTCTTATGAAATTTGCATTTTTACTAAAATGTAGGTTTTAAATTATATTGTATATCAATGGGACTTTTTTTAAAACCAAGTTAAGTTAATTTTTCCCTACCTTTTAAAATAAAAAATGATTTTAAGTCTCTCTATCAAATATTGTGGGACAAATGGAATAAAATTATCGTTTAGTTTGCCTTGAGCTTTCTTTATGAATATATCCATGCCTTTTTGTTAATCTGGAATAATAGGGATAAAGTAACGATCCTCAATAAAACTCTTAACTGGATTGTTCATGTCTGCGAAATCGAAATATTGGTTCACGAATCTTAACTAAAAGTCTACCTAATAAAAATTCTACTATTTTATTATAAACCATGCTGAAGAACTCGTCTTTAAAAATAATATATTTTTGCTCTTGTTGTTTTTTTGAAGCACATTTTTTTGAAGTAAAATAAACATAAAATATAGCTCTTTCACTTAAATATTTAAACTATAGTTGTATTCTCACATGGCTGCAAGCAAATATTTTATATATTAACAAATATAATATTGATTTACTCTAACCTATTAGTCGTCCATGCCCCACCAAGTCGCAGAAAAGATTTATCTTTAATACACAACAAAATCGAAACATCTTGGTAGGCTGACTCATTTTTCCTAGGGTAGTTGAAATTTTCGTATCCACATTTTACAATTTCAACATCTTCATCTGTAAAAATTTGATCTAAACATTATAATTAATATTTGAATCAATATATTTACCAAACTGCCCAGTGGTTTTATTGAACTATCTAACTTTTGTAAATTTGGAAACTTTTACAGACCCATATTTTGGATCTATATCTTCATACCCTCCAAAAGCAATATCAAATCCAAGTTTACTACAATATCATATATCAAATTCTATCTTACTTAACATCTATCATATCCGGGTTGTCTTAAGAAGCTTCATTTATTACGAATCTTGAAGTTTTATTATCACTTCGTCCTATTAAACATAAATTTTTTAGGAAATTTGAATATCATACCGAATAATATGTTGAGTTTATAGACAAGAAAACTTATTACAGACATTAAAATGATTGCTGTCACAAATGCTCCTATTTAAAATTAAACATATAAATTTAATTAAATTTTTGTCTTGAAAGTCCTGAATTGAAGATTATTCAAATATTTTATAAGGAAACTAAGCAAATCAAGTTTATTTCAATTCAAATAAAAATGGCGGTATGTAAAAATATCTGCTTACTTTTATCCTTTGAAAGTCAATCTAAAGGGTTACCCGTACATATCAATTGCTTTAAATTTTTTCATGAAAGTCACAGGTTTATGAACATGATTTACATCTATTGAGTAAAAATTATAAACTTTTAACAAGAATGAAAATTAATAAAGTTTTTCTCTATAGTGTTAATATAATAATTATTTAAAAATTAAATAATTAAAATCGTTGGGAGGAAGTTTTTTAACTAAATGTTAAAATTCATATTATTTGGCTATAATTATATCAGAAAAATAAAAAATAATTATTTCAATTATATTTACAGTGGAGTAAACAACTTTTTTGAATTGAATTTTATAGATTTATATCTATACCATATAATATTATATATTATAAATATTGCTAAAATAGATAAAAATAGGAAATTGTATAAATTAATCAAAATATATTTATTAATAATTAATTTTAACCAACTTTACTTTTCGTTTGTATTCGAACACTTATATCAAGAAGTTGTTAATATGATCAAATCTCAACCATTTAAGCTGATTTTAAAGCAGGATTCTCGAATTTTTCAACTGATTTACTAGATTAGTTCCCAATAGTCATTTTTACTGTCCAACATTGAAAATGATTGACAATCATTGACACCTATGACCAAATATTCATAATCGAGAGTGGAACCACCATAAATGGTCAATATCTCGTTGCTTGATGAGTGTTTTGTCAAATTTGGGACCCGATCGTATTCTCCATATTTTAAAACCCCCAGCTCAGCGACTTTCAAGTCCTGCTCGACTGTTTGAGCACCAAATTCGGCAGCTTTAGTGGAGGAGGAGCCAAAATGGCCATTTCAATGAGCGAAAATGAGAGAGGTTTTTGGATTTTTTTTGGATTTCAACCCCGATACCGTCGCGGCCTTGCTGCTAAGCCTCGATTTCATGGTAACAGAAGACTGCTTCCAAGACGGCTGGTGCGCGAAAACCGCGCCCTATGTCGCCGCCGGAAAGCCCGTCTATGCCATTGAATACACGGACCGTCTGAAGGATTGGCAGGCCGCCTGCGCCGAGGCGCAAAAGCTGGGCCTGTCGATGATCCTGAAGGACCGCGATCTGAACGGACAGGGCTACAAGGCCTGTTGAAACCGCATTTGCAAGGGAACCTCTGATGTCGACCATCATCAAGAACGGCACCATCGTCACGGCGGATATGCTGATGCGTCCTTGTGTTTGTGGGCCAAACTACAACGAGGCCGAGGAGATTTCCCCGGAATGGGCGGCAGCCGGGACGGATGTTCTGCTGCACGCCGTGCTGGAAGTGGCGGGGGTGGTGGGGTGAATAAAATCATACACTTTTTGAAGATGTCTTTCGCAATAATGTTAGCCGGGGCAGGAGGGTTCGGATTATTTACTTGGGGTTATGATAGGGGCGAAAAATTTGCTCTAGTAGGTATTGAGGCCGCAGAATCTAAGGCTTTTGATAAAGGGAAATCGGAAGCTATCTCTGAAATAACGGTCGTTCATCAAAATGAGTTAGCACAAGTTAGGTTAGAGGGAAAAGAAGAAGGATATAAGCTTGGATCCGCAGATCAGGTTAACTTGAATACCAGCCAAGACGCTCAAACGCTTCTCATTGCAAGACTCCTTGCTATCATTCAGTCGCCCGCCAGTGCAGCGGGTCTCTCCACTGCCACAAACGATGCATTGAGCGACGTCAGTGAAGCAGTTAGGCGAAACGATTTTGCCGCCGCATCAGAGCTGCTGCCCCCAGAGATAAGTTACGCTACGGATTCCGAGTGCGTTAAGCCTGAGGGATTATTTATCGTTTTGGAAGACCAGAGGTTCAACATATGCGGCACAAATGAAGTTTTTATAGTTACAAATATTCAATACGGAGCGATCGATTTTTCGGTTGATGGTGAAGGATTGCGACTTTCTTACGCCCGCAGAGAGCCTTTCTCAGATAATTGCTTCGTCGCATATGAACGAAGGTTTGAGACTGACGAGGTGTTGACAGCTGAAGTGCGATTTGGATGCAAATGACAAGGAACAACCCATGACCATAGTCATCAAAAACGGCACCATCGTTACCGCTGATCTGACCTACAAGGCCGATGTCCTCATCGACCAAGGCAAGATCACCCAGATCGGCCCGAACCTGCAAGGCGACCGCGCCCTCGATGCCACAGGCTGCTATGTGATGCCCGGCGGGATTGATCCGCATACGCATCTGGAAATGCCCTTCATGGGCACCTATTCGGCGGATGATTTCGAATCCGGCACCCGGGCGGCGCTGGCGGGCGGCACCACGATGGTGGTGGATTTCGTCCTGCCCGGTCAGGGCCAAGGGCTGATGGATGCAGCGCAAATGTGGCACAACAAATCCACCCGCGCGAATTGCGACTATTCCTATCACATGGCGATCACCTGGTGGGGCCAAAAGGTGTGGGAGGATATGGAGCTGTCCACCCGCGCTGGCATGACCAGCTTCAAGCATTTCATGGCCTACAAAGGCGCGTTGATGGTCAACGATGATGAAATGTATCAATCTTTCAAACGGGTTGGCGACTTGGGCGGCCTCGCCATGGTCCATGCCGAAAACGGCGATGTGGTGGCGGAACTGACCGCCAAACTGCTGGCCGAGGGCAACACCGGCCCCGAAGCCCACGCCTATTCCCGCCCGCCACAGGTCGAAGGTGAGGCCACAAACCGCGCCATCATGATTGCCGATATGGCAGGCGTGCCGCTTTATGTTGTACATACGTCCTGCGAGGATGCGCACGAGGCGATCCGCCGCGCGCGGCTGGCTGGTAAGCGCGTCTGGGGTGAGCCGCTGATCCAGCACCTGACGCTGGACGAAAGCGAATACTTCAACGCCGATTGGGATCACGCCGCGCGCCGGGTGATGTCGCCGCCGTTCCGGTCGAAGGAACATCAGGCGAGCCTTTGGGCGGGGCTGCAATCAGGGTCGCTGAGCGTGGTGGCCACCGACCATTGCGCCTTTACCACCGATCAGAAACGCTTCGGCCTTGGCAATTTCTCCAAAATCCCGAACGGGACGGGGGGCCTGGAGGACCGGATGCCGATGCTCTGGACGCATGGGGTGGAGACGGGGCGGCTGACGCCGAATGAGTTTGTGGCGGTGACATCGACCAACATCGCCAAGATCCTGAACTGCTACCCGCAGAAGGGTGCGGTTTTGGTGGGATCGGATGCCGATCTGGTGGTGTGGGACCCGGCGAAGGAAAAGACGATCATGGCCTCCACTCAGCAATCCGCCATTGATTACAATGTGTTCGAGGGCAAAGCGGTGAAGGGCCTGCCGCGTTACACACTGTCGCGCGGGGTGGTCTCGGTGGAGGATGGCGAGATCAAAACCCGCGAAGGCCACGGGAAATTCGTGGCCCGCGAGGCGCGTCCAGCGGTGAACCGGGCGCTGAGTGCCTGGAAAGATTTGAGCGCGCCGAGGCCGGTTCACCGGAGCGGTGTGCCTGAGACGGGGGTTTAGACTAGGTGGGTTTGATGTTCATGTTTGTGGTGATGGTACCTGGCATCGTGTTTGTCGTGCTTGTTGGTGCGCTCATGTGGGCGTTAGACCGCTGGTTGAGCGCTTGGGCGGCGATATTCCTGGGCGCAATTGCGTTTGCCTTCATCGCTTACAGTATAGTGAGCGGGATTATCTATTGCTCGGCCGAGCCGATCTATATCCCACCATCGGCGGCCGATGCTGCCGCTGGAAGCGAAGGCTTTGAAAAGTTTAACTGGGCGACAGGCGCCCGGTGGGGCTATTGAGCTACTCTAGCCTCTACTTAAGTCGGGCCAGTGATGTTGGTGGTTCTGGGAGTTGCCATGAAGCATTGTAGCAATTACCTAAGGGCCATAACTGGCATGAACTGCGCGGCGCAATACAGCGGGCCAAGCATGATTATTTTGGAGCGGATGGATAACAATATGACGCGGGCAGATCCGAGACGGCTTCAAGAAAGTTTAAGAGTATGAAAGACACCCTCACGACCCCTTCCCCCGTCATCGCAGCCCGCAACCTGCAACTGGTGTTCCAGACCAATGACGGACCGGTTCATGCCCTCAAGGATGTCAACCTGACCATCGACAAGGGGGAGTTCGTCTCCTTCATCGGTCCCTCCGGCTGCGGTAAAACCACATTCCTGCGGGCGATTGCGGCGTTGGAGACGCCCACGGGCGGGACGTTGACCGTCAATGGCATGACCCCGGATGAGGCGCGCCGCAAACGGGCTTATGGCTATGTTTTTCAGGCGGCGGGGCTCTATCCTTGGCGGACGATTGCCGGGAATATCCGGTTGCCGCTGGAGATCATGGGGTTTTCCAGGGAGGAGCAGGCGAGCCGGGTGGAGCGGGTGTTGGAGCTTGT
>ARYC01010384.1:0-15828 GCA_000711775.1 Oxytricha trifallax | reverse complement strand
GATTTTAGACCAATGTATCTAGCTTTAACACTTCTCAAGTATCATTGAATAAAGATTACTGTATTTATTTAACAGAATTAAGAAGAATAAAATCCATAAAGACTTGATACAGAAAAGATTAGCTTACAAATATTCCACTGGAAAAGATAGATACGAATACAAAAGCAAAAATTATGACGATGCATTTAGCTATATATTTACACTAATTATTTGAAGGAAAGGGTGATTAACTTTTCTAGTGATTTATGCTGAGAAACTTATGAGTCCTTTCTTTATCAGTTGTAATAGTTATAATTTGAATTTAAACTATTGCTTTTCAGTATTAGTTTAGTGAAGTTTAAAATCATTTAGAATAAAATGAAATCATAGCAATATATAATTGCATTAATTTCTTTTATTCTTAATTACTACCCTGTGGAAGTTAAAATCAACAATGATTGACAATTGACAAGGAAAATGAAAATAAGTAGATATTAAAAGCAGAGTAATTATATTTGTGAGGAGTTATTGCTGAGCAATATATCTATTTATTTTCAAACATTTTAAATTAAATGAAATAAATACTAATAAAATAAAATTTATTCTTATTGTTAAAAAGAATGAATTAAATATCAACAACGCAGGAATTAATGTCAAAGTCCAATCAAACTAAATGCTGCCATTAATTAAGCTAAAATTTGCTTCTGAATGAATTAACTTTTTTGTTAAATTATAAACTCTTAAACGGCCAAAACAATTATAAAATCGCCAAAGAAGCTTATTTAAAACATATTGAAATGCTGTTTTTTGGGATATAGGGGTAGAACGTAAGTGATATTATATTTATCATGATTCATAATTCACTGTTAAGCCCATTATTAAATTTAGTAAAAAATAATTAATTTATTTAAATTTATTATTCGTATTCTAAGGTTGTTTACCGCAATAAAAATGAAAAAAATATAAATAAAGACATTTATTTTTCCCTACTATCAGTATATATCTGAAATGAGGATGTTTAAATTGCTTCATCTACCACATATATTACTTTGCCATCAGAAGAATCACCTCAACTGTTAATAAGTCACATAATCTAATGATTGCTGCATTATAATCTACGGTGACGTTACAGTTATTACTGATGTTTCAGTTGATAATTCTCAAAATAGCATTCTAAATATAAATATATATTAATATAATTTAATTTTTAAAAGACATTATTAAGTTAATATCTATTTAAAAGTAAAGTAAAGAATCATTTAATCGAAATTACTTCCAAGATAAAAGCAATGAAGATAAGGTGTTATATCAATGATACCTTCGCAAATCTCCATTAACGCAAACTAAATGCATTTAAAACACTTCTAGCTATGTACTCGACAACTCAGTTTACCTGAGGCAACTCTCTAATGATTGCCTTGACTCTTTCTAGTTTATCTGAACTTGTTGAAGTCTTGGAGACAACATGTTACTGCTAGTGTTGTCTATATTCATCAATTATCCAATTACTTGATATATTTTAAAATCTAGGTTAAATGTCACTATATTTTAATGTTGATGAGTAGTAATTAATATATAATAATATATAAATATTAAAAATATGTATAACGCAGATAAAGAAACGAAAGGAAAGGATTATAACTGAAAAGCATAAAATCAATATTGGCATTAAAATAAATTAATCATGCTCTCACATCCCTCCTTTTTCTAATTATTGCAACTCATTTATTAATTTTTTGAAGAAGTTAAAGTAATATTCTTATTTACGACATTAATGTTTTTATTATTGCTTAAAATTAATTTGATGAGTATGTAATTTTATGAATCAATAAATTTTACTTTGTACTTCCATTTGTTAGCATTCAAGATATTATGTATGAAAGTTAATAAACTTGAATAAATAGAAGAATTGAAAAATCGTTTATATGTAATTAAAAATACCCATAATTTTAGGTAATTTGACGCTATTTAAAGTTATTTATATTCCTTTGAATGAAGTTTGCATTTCGAAAAATAGTAAAATGGGTATAAAAAAAAATACCAATTGTATAATGACATATATTTCCTATGAATATTTAGTCAACAGTATGCTTAGTCTTTTATCTTGGCCTTAAAAGTCAAACAAAACATTTTCCAAAATCTACCATCTCTTCTTTCAATAGCATATTACGGATATTAATGACATTCTAATTTACATTTAGAAAAATTTGTTAAAGATGGTTTCATTTGACAGGACTCTTCATGTTATTCTGAGACTCATATATTAATCTGATTTTCAAAAGTCCTCGTATTGACAGATTGATCAAGCAATAGCTTTGGTTCATAAATGCTAGCATCCGAGTATTTAGTGTAATTTAAACTAAAGTGAAGGTGAACTAAAGGCAATGAGGTATACTATTTCCTCTGTAAATTTATATCAGGAAGGTCTAATTTTTAATTAAACATTTACTGATATAGCTCTGATGACTTTAAGAAGATACTACATTAAATTTCTTGGTTTTTATGATAGTATTCTTAACTTGATTTCAAGTGTAATATTATTTTTACTATATTATATACTTCTTTCTTCGAATCATAATAAAATTCCTTCAAGTTGTTGAGCATGCTATCGGATGATTTATGATTAGTAAAATCAAACTTTAATTTATAACAGACTTTTTTTTCAAATAAAACCCCAAAGCCATTCTTTACTAGATTTGGGTGATTCGTTTAATTAATAAAGATAGATAAATTATTATATAAAACTGGTTGCTTTAGTGATTTAGAAGAGGGTCCTGTAGTAGTAGTTTTGGCATTTGTACTAAAGCAACAAAAATGACGAGATCCTCAATTTAATTATTATAACTTGCTAGAACCTTATTATAATACTTTTGAAATCCACATGGACATACGAACCATATCTATGACCCAGATTCTCCTCGATATTCCCAACCCCATTTGCGAGCAAGACGACCCCGAGTTCCAGCTGACCAAACCCAGGATCTGCGTCTCGACCATCTTGAATTTGACGGATCCCCTGCTAACAAGAACATCTTTTAAACAGCGCCTAGACATTCTTCTGAGCAACATTTAGATGGCGAATAGAAGTCATGGGGCCTCTGACACGTGGTTAGTAGCATCTGGGCACGCGCTCCAAGCTCTTTTAGTTTAACACTTGTGTACGAGGCCTAGCATGCAATTTTCAAAATATGAGAGAAGATGGCGGGCGATATTGGAGGATCTCATGATGATTCGACACATTACCAAACCATGGGAACCTTCTTGGATCCCTTGATGGACTTCTCGCTACCCCTCATCAGGTAAGCTTAAACAATAGTATTTGAAAGCGGGATTTAGGGAAGGAGCACAACGAAACCTTTTATACTATAAGAGCAATTAGTGCGAGACTCCCAACAAATTTCTAAATAATCGCGGCTGTCAGGACATCATTGGCAAGGAGCCGCCAAGCCTGTAAATTCAATGCATGTCCCAAAAGTTGTCCCTAATGGAAAGATAGCTGTGCCGAGCCAGTTGCTTTGAAAACATATAACAAACATTTAAAGAGACTTTGGAAAAAGTGCCTTAACTGTAAACATGGCTGCCATAGTTGGCTGTAAATATTAAAGTGAAGCAAAATGGAAAAGTATTCCATGGGTGCATTGGACTCAACCATATCCCTCTTGTGCAAAAGCATGATACTCTTATGCAAAAGCACTAAACTCTAATGGCTTCCGCTATGCGAAATCTATATTGCTCTAGTGCAAAAGCTATTTGTCTCAATACCTTCTAATTCAGGATTCCAGGCACCCTGCTTTCTAGCTGTGCTACTAGTCTCTTTGAGAGCCGGGCTGGTGAAAGATTACCCATGGAGGATTGAGAGGATACCTAAACAACTTAGAGAGATACCTAAACAACTTAGAGAGATAATGGACCTCACAATAAATTTCAGAGCTTTATGGTTATTCAGAATTTGATTTGTATTGTCATGTGCCAATGAAGTTGACTCCTTATCTCGAAAATGGGAACAGCTGGGTGTATAGGAATTTGTGAATTACTATAACAAATCATGGGCTCTCGTTTGAGGTACTATTTAGCTAAAGTTCATTATCAAAAAAGGTCCAATTTGGCTGCAATAAAGCATTTGCAAAAATCACTATTAGAAAATCCCGATGAGAAAAGTTCACAAAATTTGCTAATTCAACGAGCTTGAAAGAACAATGAGGAGCGACCTGGGTATAACGACCAAGATACTGGAGATGAAAGCTGGACTTGAAAAACAGAAGGTGCTGCCATTTACCACGGATTACTTCAGCGGAATCGATGAGGAATACCACAAAGAAGCAGGAATAGCTCTAACCTGGGCTTGCTTGGAGGCAAAGCCTGCGCGCATGTGGTTGTTTGGGTAAGAGTTCTAGAAGACTGTGGAGAGGGACCTAACCAAGAAGGGCATCAAGTTAAACCAAAATGATGTCAAGAGGAAGGTGGGAGAGCTCATGAAGCTGTGAAGAGAACACGTTATAAAACCCCGTTAGTCATTTAAGAATGAAGATTGGGGATTAAAAATAAAGAAATTAAAAATATATTATTATTGGCGTAAATTATTAAAGTTATGGCTAATTATTAAAACTATTGGCTCGAATAATTGTCTTTTTAAAATAAACCAATCAGGGTGCGTAAATTTTTTTTTAGCCTAATTATATTTAATTTTAGCCAATAATAATATATTTTTAATTTCTTTATTCTTAATCCTCAATTTTCATTCTTAATTGACTAACGGGGTTTTACAAAGATTCAAGAAGGACCTGCCCATGCTAATGCAAAGCTCCCCCCATCTCCACCTAAGTTCCTGCAGAGAATCAAGGCCGCCCTGACCTAGGAGACTGTGAATTCGTTGAGGAAGGAGGCATTGAAATTCAGACCAAAGAATGGAGAATGCGAAGAAATCAAGAACTTTGACCGGGAGAGGCAAGAGTAGCTCAAGATTTTGAGAGAGAAATTGGCAAATTTTTGAAGTGAAATAGATGATATTAAGTTAAGTGTTATTGTATTTTTATTAATTTCTATCGTTTACAAAAATTTTAAATAATAGCTTTGGGGTTTTAGGTTTCCAAACAATTCCTTAGCTGATTAAAGATTAGCAAGTTGTTGTCGTCATGCATTCCTAACAAATTTACATCATTTTGCTTTACAAATATTTTATATTTTAAGAAACTTTAGTAATTGCTAATTATTTGAAGCAGAGTTATGTTTAAGATAAAGCTAGTATAGTACTATATATCTATAAAGAACTTTCAGATATTTAATTCTAACGTAAAAGAAAAAATAACACATAAGTAGTAAATAATACTTCTTTATTTTACAATGAACTAGCGATTATGAAAAATATAATATATTAGGTAATTCTTAGATTTTTAACATTTATAGATATAACCAGTGTTGAGACTGCATTCTAGTTGAACGTATTGCTTTTTAAATTTGACTATTCATGTTAATTCTTCAAGGCTTATTCTTGATATATTTATTTTTCTTGCTTCCAACTGCAGCACTAATATGCTGACATATATATACCAAGTTCACATTACCGTTCAATTGAGAAACGATAGAATAACTAGAAACACAGCAAGAGCTTCTTTAATTATTCAGTGTTTTCAGAGGAGATATTGGCAATAATTTAACCTATAGTAATTCAAACTATTATAGTAATATAATAAATATTATTTACTGTTGATAAATATATAAATTTAATAATAAACCATTAATTACGAAGTGAATTGGCGATTGGTTATAAATTGTATTTTGTTACCAACTTAATTCAAAAATAATTTATACTTTAATGTAAAAATAAATGCAATTTGTTAAATTATGAATTCTAAGCAAACTAGAAGTTTATCTAATTATAGAAAATAGAAAATAGAAAATCACGACCCCTCAAAATTACTAATTCATAAATAAACATAGGCAATCTCAACTATTTAATTTGAAGAATTCATATTACCTTTGTATTTAATAATTTTTAAAAGGTTTTTTTCCTTTAATCTAGATGATCATGAAAGTCAATTTCTAAAATATAAATGCTATAAGTGCAATAAAATCTTGAGTATGAGTAACATTTTGATGTAGGGGGGAAGTCTAATAATTTGTAGAATTTTGATTAATTCAAAGTAAATTCAGATATTTATCTATATGAGATTTCTATTTCAGACATCATTTTATATAAAATAAAACAGCGTAACATATAATTTAACTATTTAATGAATTTAGAATTTAATTTAACATATTTTAATCCTTTTATTCTCTAATATTAGTTAGCAATCATAGAAGAAGAAAAGGAAACAACTCAAAAAGTAGAAGTTGAAGATTCAGTTTGCAATAAAAGAACTGAGATGTTTTAATTAAAAATGCTTGCCCTTATATAGAGGATTGACCACTATTATATCTCGGGCTCTTCAGAACTCTTAATCTAGATAGATTATTATTACTATATAAAATATTAATGGCACAAAATCTCCTTGGAATTTTGATTTCAACATCAAAGTGCAGAATTTACTACAAATGTAGTTGTTTATTTTATTTTCAAATTAGTGAAACTTTTAGAGTTTAAATTTAATGATATTGTTGTCGATGATGTGGTTGATGAAATAGTCGATGATAATTAAGCAAGGTAAGTTTCAAAATTTTCAAAATAATTCAAGGAAAAGAAAAATAACTTGGAAATAGTGATGTTCAAAGTCCATAATTTTGGAGATAACTTACTCCATATTTAGCGTTAGGTAAAATAAACTATAATAAATATTAAAATCTAATATTGGAATAATATATAAATTAAAAATCAAGCAATGTTATTAAATTTAAGATTGATTGTTAAAATTACTTAAAATCCAACTCTTTCTATACTTTATTTAATACAATTCTGAAAGTTTGAAATTAAATATAAACAATTATCTCAGTTATATAATTACTTTTAATGCTATATTCAAGTATTGTTTTGTTTATTTAAATATAATAAATCATTGCTCTATAAAATAACTTAACAAATGTCACTGAATATAACAAATATACTAATAAATAATAATAATAAATACTTTGAAATTTCTACTTTAACAAAGTTAAATCTAAGAACCAATCAAATTACTTTCAATTTAAATTGATTTATTTGTTGAGAAATTAAATACCTCTATTTTAATTGAATTGGTATTGTTATACTTGAAAAGGTCGTATAAGTGAATAATCTTAAGAAGTCAAAAAAACAGACTTATTAATTACTATTATAAATTCTTAATTAATTTAACTAGTTATTTTTGAATATTCTCTGAATAAATTAAATAATTAATGAACTATTTATATGATGAAAAATATATTAATAGTCATAATACATACAAAATAAATTGTAAAATAATTAAATAATGCTTAACTATAACTAGTTTAAATAAGATTTAACCCAAAACATTATTACTTTTCCTAGCTTGTTAAATAAATAATCTTCAAAATTTAATAAATATAATTAATCTGAACCTTCAATATTCTTTAAAATTTATACGAATTCTTGAATATTTACTGATTATAAGTGTTTCTAATTATACAATCATAACATTTTACTTACCTTTAAAGAAGAATCATTTTAATTTAACTATAGCAATCTTTTTATTAAATTTAAATAGCTATATGATATAAAATTTCTCATGACATTAATAAATCAGTTTTTATTTAGAACTTTTCAATGGAATTATGATTTAAATTCAAAATTGATATTGATTAAAATACTTTCATAATTAAAACCTTGAAAAATATATAATATTGAATAATTTCTATTCATAGGTTTATATCTTTCCACTCTAAGAAATAAATATGTTGATGATCCATGCTAGCATGCAAAAATTGTTTATAATCAGTTTACGATGCACAATAATGGCGAATCAATATGGGATAGAGCCTGAAATTCACTTTAAAACTCGGATCTTTCAAGATTTACACAAACATTAAATAAAATGAAGTTTAACTGAGAAACTGTTAATGAGATGTCAGACTAAAGTTCATCATATTAACTTAATTTTTCGCCCATGATACCATTTGAAAATGAAGATGTCTCCATACAATAAAATAATCTCAAAAACAACTGTTAATTATCTGAGAATCACTACAATTTGATCTACTTTTTCAGATTAAGACTAACCAATTAACTCACAGACTTCTCCAAACTTAAATCTATAAGGATCAAGTAAATAATTTTACCTACAAAAATTATATTAAATATGCTGACTACAATGTCTAAATAGTACACCAATTCACCGATAATAAAATAGAGATTCAAAAGAATGAGGATTATATTAATGAAAATCAGACTTGCAAATAATCTACAACTTATTATGATAAGCTTGACTTAATTCTAATGTTTAAGTAAACTTAAAAAATCTCACGATATTCAGATACTCTTAAACCAAATCTCCATTAACAAATAGATCAATTAACATTGCCTAAAATAGACCCAAAAAATGTCTGATCCAGTAAAACTATATAACTTAATCCCTTAACATAAAACCACTTAATAAAATCATTATAAAAACTTTAAATCCTTCTTAGTACTCACAATACAAATAGGTTTAGTATTATACTAAAGAGAGTCTCAATTAGGCCTTAAAATAGAATTTTAGGGATACTAAATACGAAACCAAAAATTTCGTCAACAATTAATTTTAGAACTGATCAGTTTCTGATATTTATCTCAAAAGATATAACGATGACTCATAATTATAACTTCCAACACAAATCTATACTAAATAGTATTAGCGAGAGTGGAAATATAGCTAATAGTTAAAGAAGCTTATATCAAGCTCCTACTTAGCAATAACTAAAAAATCGATAAGAATTAAATCAGGTATAGACTACTCCAACAGCTAATTGAATTTATGTGACTCAATTAAGACCCAGGATTTCAAGTAAAAAATTGAATTACTTAACTAACTCAGTTCCTTCTTTGATCATGAAATGGTAATAAGAAGTAGAAAACATAAAGACTTTTATTAAGTCTCTTAGGAAATGTTCAAGCACCTTGGAGACAGAGTATACGCGATTGGATTGCTCACTTCAAAAAATGATGAGCATCAAGATGTTTGGTTCTACATAGTTACTTAGCAAGCGTTAACAATCAAAACAGACCTCCTTCAATAATTATTGAAGAAGTTGGATAAAGAATTTGGGTATCAAATTTAAGAGATCATAGAGACATTTTTAGATATTTAGAATAGCATTTTATGAGACCTAACAATAGCGAAGAACCATTCAACATTGAATCGACATAATTAAAAATATTCATGCTTGAATTCAATAAGAATTAGAGAGGAATAGGAGAATTATGATTAAAAATATATATAAATTAATTAATTAAAAACTTTAAATAAAATAAATTTAATTTTTATAATGCTCAAGTAGAAACTACTTTGAAAATGTCTTAAGATATAACTTTAAAGATTTTATAATTCAATCGGACCTCTTGACTCAGTGGTATAAAACATTATTAAACATTAATTAAAAGTTTAATCAAATTACAATTATATTGCTCTATTAGAAACTACTTTGAAAATGTGTTAAGATATAACTTTAAAGATTTTATAAATCAATCGGACCTCTTGGACTCAGTGGTATAAAACATTATTAAACATTAATTAAAAGTTTAATCAAATTACAATTATATTGCTCTAGTAGAAACTACTTTGAAAATGTTTTAAGATATAACTTTAAAGATTTTATAAATCAATCGGACCTCTTGGACTCGGTGGTATAAAACATTATTAAACATTAATTAAAAGTTTAATCAATTTACAATTATATTGCTCTAGTAGAAACTACTTTGAAAATGTGTTAAGATATAACTTTAAAGATTTTATAAATCAATCGGACCTCTTGGACTCAGTGGTATAAAACATTATTAAACATTAATTAAAATTTTAATCAAATTACAATTATATTGCTCTAGTAGAAACTACTTTGAAAATGTGTTAAGATATAACTTTAAAGATTTTATAAATTAATCGGATCTCTTGACTCATTGGTATAAAACATTATTAAACATTAATTAAAAGTTTAATCAAATTACAATTATATTGCTCTAGTAGAAACTACTTTGAAAATGTGTTAAGATATATCTTTAAAGATTTTATAAATCAATCGGACCTCTTGGACTCAGTGGTATAAAACATTATTAAACATTAATTAAAAGTTTAATCAAATTACAATTATATTGCTCTATTAGAAACTACTTTGAAAATGTGTTATGATATAACTTTAAAGATTTTATAAATCAATCGGACGTCTTGGAGTCAGTGGTATAAAACATTATTAAACATTAATTAAAAGTTTAATCAAATTACAATTATATTGCTCTATTAGAAACTACTTTGAAAATGTGTTAAGATATAACTTTAAAGATTTTATAAATCAATCGGACCTCTTGGACTCAGTGGTATAAAACATTATTAAACATTAATTAAAAGTTTAATCAAATTACAATTATTTTGCTCTATTAGAAACTACTTTGAAAATGTGTTAAGATATAACTTTAAAGATTTTATAAATCAATCGGACCTCTTGGACTCAGTGGTATAAAACATTATTAAACATTAATTAAAAGTTTAATCAATTTACAATTATATTGCTCTATTAGAAACTACTTTGAAAATGTGTTAAGATATAACTTTAAAGATTTTATAAATCAATCGGACCTCTTGGACTCAGTGGTATAAAACATTATTAAACATTAATTAAAAGTTTAATCAAATTACAATTATATTGCTCTAGTAGAAACTACTTTGAAAATGTGTTAAGATATAACTTTAAAGATTTTATAATCAATCGGACCTCTTGGACTCAGTGGTATAAAACATTATTAAACATTAATTAAAAGTTTAATCAATTTACAATTATATTGCTCTAGTAGAAACTACTTTGAAAATGTGTTAAGATATAACTTTAAAGATTTTATAAATCAATCGGACCTCTTGGACTCAGTGGTATAAAACATTATTAAACATTAATTAAAAGTTTAATCAAATTACAATTATTTTGCTCTAGTAGAAACTACTTTGAAAATGTGTTAAGATATAACTTTAAAGATTTTATAAATCAATCGGACCTCTTGGACTCAGTGGTATAAAACATTATTAAACATTAATTAAAATTTTAATCAAATTACAATTATATTGCTCTAGTAGAAACTACTTTGAAAATGTGTTAAGATATAACTTTAAAGATTTTATAAATCAATCGGACCTCTTGGACTCAGTGGTATAAAACATTATTAAACATTAATTAAAAGTTTAATCAATTTACAATTATATTGCTCTAGTAGAAACTACTTTGAAAATGTGTTAAGATATAACTTTAAAGATTTTATAAATCAATCGGACCTCTTGGACTCAGTGGTATAAAACATTATTAAACATTAATTAAAAGTTTAATCAAATTACAATTATATTGCTCTAGTAGAAACTACTTTGAAAATGTGTTATGATATAACTTTAAAGATTTTATAAATCAATCGGACGTCTTGGACTCATTGGTATAAAACATTATTAAACATTAATTTAAAGTTTAATTAAATTACAATTATATTGCTCTAGTAGAAACTACTTTGAAAATGTGTTATGATATAACTTTAAAGATTTTATAAATCAATCGGACGTCTTGGACTCAGTGGTATAAAACATTATTAAACATTAATTTAAAGTTTAATCAAATTACAATTATTTTGCTCTAGTAGAAACTACTTTGAAAATGTGTTAAGATATAACTTTAAAGATTTATAAATCAATCGGACCTCTTGGACTCAGTGGTATAAAACATTATTAAACATTAATTAAAAGTTTAATCAAATTCCAATTATATTGCTCTATTAGAAACTACTTTGAAAATGTGTTAAGATATAACTTTAAAGATTTTTTAAATCAATCGGACCTCTTGGACTCAGTGGTATAAAACATTATTAAACATTAATTAAAAGTTTAATCAAATTACAATTATATTGCTCTAGTAGAAACTACTTTGAAAATGTGTTAAGATATAACTTTAAAGATTTTATAAATCAATCGGACCTCTTGGACTCAGTGGTATAAAACATTATTAAACATTAATTAAAAGTTTAATCAAATTACAATTATTTTGCTCTAGTAGAAACTACTTTGAAAATGTTTTAAGATATAACTTTAAAGATTTTATAAATCAATCGGACCTCTTGGACTCAGTGTATAAATTATTATTAAACATTAATTAAAAGTTTAATCAAATTACAATTATATTGCTCTATTAGAAACTACTTTGAAAATGTGTTAAGATATAACTTTAAAGATTTTATAAATCAATCGGACCTCTTGGACTCAGTGGTATAAAACATTATTAAACATTAATTAAAAGTTTAATCAATTTCCAATTATATTGCTCTAGTAGAAACTACTTTGAAAATGTGTTAAGATATAACTTTAAAGATTTTTTAAATCAATCGGACCTCTTGGACTCAGTGGTATAAAACATTATTAAACATTAATTAAAAGTTTAATCAAATTACAATTATATTGCTCTAGTAGAAACTACTTTGAAAATGTGTTAAGATATAACTTTAAAGATTTTATAAATCAATCGGACCTTTTGGACTCAGTTGTATAAAACATTATTAAACATTAATTAAAAGTTTAATCAAATTACAATTATATTGCTCTATTAGAAACTACTTAGAAAATGTGTTAAGATATAACTTTAAAGATTTTATAAATCAATCGGACCTCTTGGACTCAGTGGTATAAAACATTATTAAACATTAATTAAAAGTTTAATCAAATTCCAATTATATTGCTCTAGTAGAAACTACTTTGAAAATGTGTTAAGATATAACTTTAAAGATTTTTTAAATCAATCGGACCTCTTGGACTCAGTGGTATAAAACATTATTAAACATTAATTAAAAGTTTAATCAAATTACAATTATATTGCTCTATTAGAAACTACTTTGAAAATGTGTTAAGATATAACTTTAAAGATTTTATAAATCAATCGGACCTCTTGGACTCAGTGGTATAAAACATTATTAAACATTAATTAAAAGTTTAATCAAATTACAATTATTTTGCTCTAGTAGAAACTACTTTGAAAATGTGTTAAGATATAACTTTAAAGATTTTATAAATCAATCGGACCTCTTGGACTCAGTGATATACATAATTATTAAACATTTATTAAAAGTTTATCATTACATTTATATTGCTCTCGTCAACTACTTTGAAAATGTGTTAAGATATAACTAAAATTTTATAAATCAATCGGACTTCTTGGACTCAGTGGTATAAAACATTATTAAACATTAATTAAAAGTTTAATCAATTTCCAATTATATTGCTCTAGTAGAAACTACTTTGAAAATGTGTTAAGATATAACTTTAAAGATTTTATAAATCAATCGGACCTCTTGGACTCAGTGGTATAAAACATTATTAAACATTAATTAAAAGTTTAATCAATTTACAATTATATTGCTCTAGTAGAAACTACTTTGAAAATGTGTTAAGATATAACTTTAAAGATTTTATAAATCAATCGGACCTCTTGGACTCAGTGGTATAAAACATTATTAAACATTAATTAAAAGTTTAATCAAATTACAATTATATTGCTCTAGTAGAAACTACTTTGAAAATGTGTTAAGATATAACTTTAAAGATTTTATAAATCAATCGGACCTCTTGGACTCGGTGGTATAAAACATTATTAAACATTAATTAAAAGTTTAATCAAATTACAATTATTTTGCTCTAGTAGAAACTACTTTGAAAATGTGTTAAGATATAACTTTAAAGATTTTATAAATCAATCGGACGTCTTGGACTCAGTGGTATAAAACATTATTAAACATTAATTAAAAGTTTAATCAAATTACAATTATATTGCACTAGTAGAAACTACTTTGAAAATGATTTAAGATATAACTTTAAAGATTTTATAAATCAATCGGACCTCTTGGACTAGGTGGTATAAAACATTATAAAACATTAATTAAAAGTTTAATCAAATTACAATTATATTGCTCTAGTAGAAACTACTTTGAAAATGTGTTAAGATATAACTTTAAAGATTTTATAAATCAATCGGACCTCTTGGACTCAGTGGTATAAAACATTATTAAACATTAATTAAAAGTTTAATCAATTTACAATTATATTGCTCTAGTAGAAACTACTTTGAAAATGTGTTAAGATATAACTTTAAAGATTTTATAAATCAATCGGACCTCTTGGACTCAGTGGTATAAAACATTATTAAACATTAATTAAAAATTAAATCAAATTACAATTATATTGCTCTAGTAGAAACTACTTTGAAAATGTGTTAAGATATAACTTTAAAGATTTTATAAATCAATTGATCTCTTTGATCCAGTGGTAATAAAACATTATTATATTAAACATTAAATTAAAAGTTTAATCCCAAATCAAATTACAATTTATTTCTAGTAGAACTACTGAAAAGTGTAAGATATACTTTAAGATTTATAATCATCGACCTCTTGGACTCAGTGGTATAAATTATTATTAAACATTAATTAAAAGTTTAATCAAATTACAATTATATTGCTCTAGTAGAAACTACTTTGAAAATGTGTTAAGATATAACTTTAAAGATTTTATAAATCAATCGGACCTCTTGGACTCATTGGTATAAAACATTATTAAACATTAATTAAAAGTTTAATCAAATTACAATTATATTACTCTAGTAGAAACTACTTTAAAAATGTGTTAAGATATAACTTTAAAGAATTTATAAATCAATCGGACCTCTTGGACTCAGTGGTATAAAACATTATTAAACATTAATTAAAAGTTAAATCAAATTCCAATTATATTGCTCTAGTAGAAACTACTTTGAAAATGTGTTAAGATATAACTTTAAAGATTTTTTAAATCAATCGGACCTCTTGGACTCAGTGGTATAAAACATTATTAAACATTAATTAAAAGTTTAATCAAATTACAATTATATTGCTCTAGTAGAAACTACTTTGAAAATGTGTTAAGATATAACTTTAAAGATTTTATAAATCAATCGGACCTCTTGGACTCAGTGGTATAAAACATTATTAAACATTAATTAAAAGTTTAATCAATTTACAATTATATTGCTCTAGTAGAAACTACTTTGAAAATGTGTTAAGATATAACTTTAAAGATTTTATAAATCAATCGGACCTCTTGGACTCAGTGGTATAAAACATTATTAAACATTAATTAAAAATTAAATCAAATTACAATTATATTGCTCTAGTAGAAACTACTTTGAAAATGTGTTAAGATATAACTTTAAAGATTTTATAATCAATCGGACCTCTTGGACTCAGTGGAATAAAACATTATTAAACATTAATTAAAATTTTAATCAAATTACAATTATATTGGCACTAGAAGATACATACTTTGAAAATATCTCAAGATATATAACTTTAAAGATTTTATAAAATCAATCGGACCTCTTGGACTCAGTGGTATAAAACATTATAAAACATTAATTAAAAGTTTAATCAAATTACAATTATATTGCTCTAGTAGAAACTACTTTGAAAATGTGTTATGATATAACTTTAAAGATTTTATAAATCAATCGGACGTCTTGGACTCAGTGGTATAAAACATTATTAAACATTAATTTAAAGTTTAATCAAATTACAATTATATTGCTCTAGTAGAAACTACTTTGAAAATGATTTAAGATATAACTTTAAAGATTTTATAAATCAATCGGACCTCTTGGACTAGGTGGTATAAAACATTATAAAACATTAATTAAAAGTTTAATCAAATTACAATTATATTGCTCTAGTAGAAACTACTTTGAAAA
>ARYC01010383.1:0-11079 GCA_000711775.1 Oxytricha trifallax | reverse complement strand
AAAAGTACAAACCGATGTTAAAAGATTGGCTCTTTAGTTTTAATCAATTTCCTCATTCATATATTGAAAAGCCCATATTTTCAAGTTATTTTATATGAGATTTCTCCAAGTTAAACTCTAAATAATTGCATCTATAGGTACCTCATCCCCTTTCTGGGCTTCTTTGAACAACGGTATTTTTATCTGCCTAAATTGCTCGGGAATTCACAGAGCATGGGAGTCACTATTCCTCAGTAGATCCCTAACCTGGATTCCTGGTCAGAGAAGTAACTCAAGATGATGACTCTTGGTGGAAACAAAAGTCTCTTTGAGTTTTTCTAGAGTTACGACCTCAATGAAGAGAGCATGCAAATGAAATACAAAACAAAAGCTGCTGAGTTCTATAGATCAAAGGTAAGTAGTGTGGAAATATCGATTAAAGGTTCAAATTAACGTGTTTAAATTTGTTTAAATTGGTATATCTAAACACTTATTCTATGTAGTTGAGATGCTAAGCGAAGGAGTGCCTTTTTATTCTGTCGAAAAACCGCTCATACGATTAAGTAGAGAAGTGATAGTTGAAGTAGTGAGATCTTCCTCTGAAATTAGTAAAATAATCCACATTCTAGTACAATAACAACGCTGACTAGTAATAGCAGCCACCTGCTAATAATGGAGGATGGTTCTCTAACCCACTAATGAATTCTGTTTGGGGATATACAACAAAGGCCCTTGAAAAAGGTGCTTAAGCTATTTCAACTGCTGGTTCTGCAGTTCTTTTTTTTTATATTTCATAAATGGTCTCATTCTATTATCAAATATGATTTTTTTGGGAAATAAATGATTATTCAAATAAGCAATTCCCATTTCATTATATAAAACGATTTAAAAGTTCAAGTAAAGCTTGATGAGACAGGAATCACAGATAAAGCTTCAGCTTTCGTAGGGGCAGCTGCTGAGAAGACCTCTTAATTTGGTTCAAAAATAATGGAGAAGGTTCTGAGACTTATGAGTCAGCTTAATAGAATGCTTACGTCAGTGACATCACAGAAAAATCAAAAGTTGCATTTGGGGCTGTAGGCAGCACAGTGTCAGGACTCACTTCTGTAAGTTTAATTTTCGACATTTCATGAAAAGCTCTAATTGCACCTTAATTGAAAACCCATTTTTTTGCAATTTCTTGGTCATAATAAATTACAACTTTTTTCTAATGCTTAACTTTATTTTTTAGTCTCTGTTCACTAAGATGAAAACAATGTTGGTTGAGGAGGATGAAGATTAGAATAAAAATAACTAAGCAAATAATCAATAATAATAGCAGCAGTAGTTGCCATAGTAGAGAATGCATCCAGATGAAGAATTCAAAGAAGACCAAAACAATAACCTTAATTTATTAAGATTTTTAAATTTTAGTAATTTTATTTTTCACTTTAAAAATGATTTGTAACAATAGAAGAGATTGAAAAAAATCCTATATAAAGTAATTATGGTTTATATTTTAACTTTTTTTATCCAAACTGTATTATGATTTTCATATAACATGCTCATAATTAGAAAATTGATATAAATTTCTTTGTGTGTAAATCTAAATTATTCCCATTATTTATTTTACCAAGTGTCAATATTTATCTATCTTATAGATGTTGGTTTTAATGTCCATAATCATGGATTTGATTTTAGAACGATTGTCATATACAGAATCCAAAGGTATCTCTGGTAATCTTGTATCGAACGCACCCTGGTTGCTTTAGTTTTGCTGTAATTACTATGTAAATTAGAATTACAAACATTCACTGAATATGAAATATTCCAATATAGGATGTTAACTTATAATAAAGAGATTTACATATTATAACATAATACTATATCTTCTTGTTCTCAGCTCTCTGATTCTCAATTGTATTTTACTAATGCTACTATCCATCCCCATTATTATTCCCAGATTCTTAACTCTGGGAGTTTCCTTGCAAATTCAAAATATTGCTCTCACTTTGGTTTCTGTTGTGAGAAGATTTAAGTGACATTATTTCGTTTTGAGGTTTAAGGAGTTGCAACAGATACTAATAGGAGTCTTTTGAGCTGTCATGGAAATATTGCTGTTTTTGAAGTTATAGAAGAAAAAATATTAGAAGATTTTTATAGATATTTAACCACTCAATATCTATTAATCATGAGATGCAAAAATAATGTGCATTAGTTTTAAGTTAAGGGAGAAGAAGTGAAGATTTCTAAATCAAACTGGGTCGAGTCTAAACATTCTATCCATTATTTATAGTGGTGTTAACCGTAGTGTCAATTACTCCAATATAATCTGATTGACTCTAACTTCGCTTCATTAGTGAGTAATTCTACCCCTACAGGTGTTATTTGTTCGAAAATAGAGAGGTGTTATTCGTGTTTTGATTTTTATTAGTGACTGAGAGGGATGAGTTTTCGAAAGAAAAACCTGCTGACTGACGGGGCTCTATTACTTCAGGCTTAGGGTCGTATGTGCCTAGACATGGAGTGTTATGTGAGATCTATAAAATATGAATTAAGACTTAGATGTTTATTATATTTGAAAGAATAACTTACTATATTAGTGCTGTCACGTAGTTTAATCTTTTTAACGCCTTATTAACCATTCTAATTTTTCTTGATTTATTTGACTTTCCCATTATTATGGCTGATTTAATTCAAGAACAAAAAGTTCTTATCTTTTTATATCTTTGAAAATTCACATATGGTATGACATGATTTTTGTTGGATATTATACTTGATTATATTACCAATCTATAAATATAAGTATATTTAAATAATGATATAAAAATTGTTAAAAATATACCTTGTCTCTAATACTTTCCATTGGTGTATCAAATATTTTAGAAAAGTCTTAAGTCAATATGTTTTAATTTTACATGCTAAAAGGCAATGAATTTTTCTTTTTTAACTAATAGTTCAATTCATTAAGATCCTCTTGATTCTAAACATAAAAATTTAATTTTTGTAAAGTAAATAGATAATTGAAAATTATAAGCGTTTTCTTACATCTAGAAATTTTGAGTTATTTAGCAAATCATGATTGGGACTCAAAGTGAAACTTTACTTATTTTGTATTCCTCTAATTTACTATTGCATTTTTTGTTATTCTTCGAATGACAACTCAGCTGGACATAAATTTTATTATACTTTTTTAGAATTTAACTTAATTAAAACTTAAAAAAATACTGTGATAGTAGGTATAATTTAGAATGAAAAATTATCCTAGGCCAATCCAGAAAGAGCGTTCTTAACAGATGATGGTTAGTTATTACTCAATTTTATTGCAGATTCCTCGCTTTATTTCTTTTTCTAAGCCAATATTCTATTAGTTTCCATAATACTTGGCACTTTTCTGTGCTTCAAAGGGATCTCTTAATCCTTTATCAAAGAAATTAAGATATATTTTGAAAGAACAAATTTTAACGCGATTTAATGTGAGTTTCTCTTTAACACTTAATTTAGAGCATTATGATTATTAAAAAAAGTTTTTACTTAGGATACTTACACTTTCTATAATTTTACCAAGTCCATTTCTTTCTCTTAAAAACGGTAAAAAACTGATATTTTTAATTTCTTTATTGTTGAAATGCACATCACCAAGATTTTACTTTAGGGATCTATTTAAGGCTGAAGCAGGACTTGTATATCCATTTTACACTATAATTTATATAAAAGTTCTCACTAATTTATATAGAATGAAGCCTTATTTACAATAAATTAAATCATTCAAGTTGCTGTTTGCGCTCATAAAGCTAGATGGTGTGGGTCCTCCCAATCCAACACCACTAAAAAAACAAATAAAAATTAATGAATATGCCCACTTTTTAACAAATGAATTGGTGTGCTCCCTAGAGAATTGTAATCAAGTCCATGCATTTATTTTTCTCCTGATAACATGACTAGGCTCTTAGTTTTAACATGACTGTACATTTATATTTTTATCAAATTAAGTTAAATTTCTCAATAGTACTCAAAAATGTATCAATATGAGCAATGATTATTAGTTAAATTTATAAAACTGCTATCAAGATTTTGAGAAAACCCATTATTATTATTACTCTGCAATTAATTGAAATTAGACCACTTTGGTGTGATGGTATTATCTATTTTCTTGAGAGAAATAGCCCTCCCCAACGTACTTTTCATTATTTTGCTGTGCACTTGTTTTGGGGACCTCTGTGAAGCCTAACCCGCCCCTATATGAGATTCTTGAGATTGCGACCTACGGGGTTTCTATATTTTAGAAGTGATGTTTTGATTTAATTATAGGGATTTTTAGATATTTGTTACTGAGTCCATTATAAATTATATTTATAAAAATTTATTGAAAAAGTAATAATAATGTTTCATTTTTACTCTCAGTAGAATAAAAAAATATACTATAAATCTTAAAAATAGGAGTAAAATAATAGGCATATAGAATACATTTAGAGATAAATTAGTAAATCTTGGATATTTATTAAGCACATTTTATAAATTAATATAATTAATCTTTATAGAAATATTTTATTTATACCTTTTTTATTAATGTCTCTGAAAATGCTAAGTTTAGACTCTACTATAGACAATAATAATTTAAAAATAATATGTGTATATTTTTTATTCCTAATTTCAATAAATTCAAAAGTTATTTACATTAATTATAAATCAAATAAAATATAATATAAATATAGACAAGGAGTTGTTAAACAAATAACACAATATCCCAGATTAGGACAATGATAAAAACATCAATTAATTGTCGTAATAAGTTTAAAAAGTGGATTAAGATGTAAAAAGCATGGATTTTAATGTATATATATATATATTTATTATATGACAATCATAAAATTTATATCAAATGATTTATTAATTTTAAATTGGATATTGATATTAATAATAATATTACAACTTAAGATCCAAATTTTATGGGATAAATAAAATCAGAGGGAAATACTAATTAATTTTAATATGCATATAAAACTAAATTTCTGATGTAAATTTTAAATTATATAGAAAAATGAGAAAATACCAAAGGAGACAAATTAAAATAAAATAAATTTCACAAAAGTTAAATCTCAAAAAACAACCATTAAATTAGTGACATTGAAGAGTTTATACAAGAAAATAGACAACAAGCTTATAATTTCATTGCTAAGGAGTAGAAATTAAGAGAGAAATTTGAACAATTATCCTAGGATAATTTACTCTTTGTAGCAGGAAGTAATTTGAAAGAATTTATATATAGATTTTATACTAATAATACTAGAAAAAACAGTTGTAAAATATTGGGAATTTAACTTTGTTTAACATATTATATTGTATTTTATATACAATTATGAAAGAAAGGGAAAATTATCTAAATTCCAATAAGGAGAAATATGATAGAACAATAAAGCAGCTTCAGTTTAAATTGTAATATGATAAGTTATAATAGATTTTATCGATTATTACAATCACAAATATAACAATTTTTCTGGAAAGTTTAACAAACTATATAACCAAAACCAACTCAAACAAGACCAGACTCTACAAATAAACAGTGCAGATTTCAGATCGATAAACCTAAATTCACAAAAAAGTATATAATAAAATTAGAGATAGTTAGTCTAAGTTCCCTTAAATAGTATAAATCTGAGTCCTTCACAATTCACATAATAATAATAAAAATAATCTAAATTTTAGAACATTAGCAATATAAATAGTAACTAATTGAGATATCCCTCTGCTTAGAAATGCTCAAACTACTCTTTCCTACTATATTATGAGATATTACAATAAATTTGTGATTAATTTTATTTGAAATTTTATGTTTAATATTTATATTAATAAGTAAACTTGTAATAAGAGCAACTAATCGAGAAAAACAAAAAATGTTTTATTAACAAAAAGAGGCATATTAAGTAATATGTGGAGATGATTAATACTATAAGGAGAAGCAGAGAGGACGTGCAAAATAAGCTTAAGTTGAATTTGGACAATTAATTATTCAATTTAATTCAAACATTTGAAATTATATTTTATAGTTGTAAAAGTACAGACAATTTTACTAAAAAATATGATTAAAATTTTTAATATGACTCATAGTTATCATAAAGCCATAAAAATAAGGACAACTTATCTGCATCTTCACTTTAACTTCCAAAAATTGAATAGAATATAGTAAACTATTTTTTTAGCAATAGATTTAAGTTTATTTACATTCCAAGTAGACATATGAAGTCTCATAGTTATCAAAATATCTACAAAGATGGCAATCTCACATCAAGTTTAAATAGTGTAAATTTAGGAAATTCTGATATCTAGAATTTTAATTTACCTAAAGTTACTGATTAATGTAAATTTAGTGGACAAAGAATTTATTTTTAAAGAAATAAATAAGTTTTAGTGATTTAAACACTCATAATTCTTACATTAATTAGACAAGGAACCTTCAAACATAGTAATAATTGCATAGTCAGGATCATAACCTCGAATAATAAACTGAAACATTAACTTTTGCTAGTATTGAACTTATACTTTTAACACAAATAACTATAAATCTTTATTTATTTTTAATTAAATCAGATTTATTAATTCTAACAATAGCCATGACCCCAAAAGCTTAATAAAAAAAATTTAACATAAAAAATTTTACTTCAAAATATATAAATAAATAGCATGTTTTTTTCTAATTTATTAAAGCTTACATGCACGATATAAATAGCACAGATAAGCCTCAAAATAACCCCAAAACACTTTAATTTAGTCGTAGTAATAACCTAAGCCTATTCTTGCCAGCAAATTTCAGAAAATTAAACCAATATTCAACTCTATAAGTTAACTTAAAATGGCCAAGTCTAATTAAAGAAATAACATCAAATCGCTTGATTAATTTAAATTGAAGGAGATTCTTGAAGATTTAATCTATTTAATTAGTGTCTAAATATTATTTAAACATTAATTTGATATATTTTAAGTTTTATATTGCAGTTTATTTCACATTAATATTTCGATAGATAGTTACCTGATTAGTGAATTTGTCAGAAGCTAATATCATTAATTTTTGAATCATAAGTTTCATTTAATTTTTCCTAAAAAGAATAGCAGTTAGAATAGAATGAATTAATGCGAGTTAGAGCATAGAAGGTACTGCCAATTCTGTCAAGTCTAATCATCAAGTAATATTTTCATATAAGCCTGTTATTATCAAAATTGCGTAATTTTTGAATTTCAGGGTTTTTGGAGTTTTATCATGGGATATTTAAGTAATTTATGAATTTGGATCGTATCTATTCAAAAGTTTTTAAATAACTAGCAAAAAGGTGCATGATATTACCCCTAGGAAAAAGAACTTACAATTGAGGAAAATAGATAAATTAAATTAAATATTAGTCATATATTTACTTTAACATTGTAAGATATTCACATTAGTTTATTTGCTACAATCTATTTTTACCAAGATTTTTCTGTCCAATAATTTCACTATAAAAAACTGAATATTTATTATTGAAATGTGCTTAAATAAATTAAGCATTTATGTAAATATTTTTAAATTGTTAATAACATCAACATCTTTAGCACCTCAGTTATAATTAAACAAGATAGAATATTTCTTTAAACCAAAATAATATGAGCCCTCTAACCCAAATCTCTACCAAGTTTCTACAATCAAAATAACTTCAGCCATATCTAAGAAATAACAAATTGACTATCCCTCATTAAAAATAGCTGAACCAATTTCAGACAATTAGCAGTGAATAGTAGTCTCAACAAAGTAATTAAAATTCAAGTTAAAAAGGCTTAAAATAAGTTAAAAATTATGATGTTTTAGATACTTCACAGTCACAAATAGACGATAAAGAGGCTTGAAATTTGATAGTTTAATGTCAAGTGTAAGGTTTAAGCAATAAGGGTAGAATTTAATCAAGCCTTTCACAGGGATTTAGTCATTTCATGTTATTTATAAGTTAGTTATCAATTTTTTCATGTCTGATAATTTAAAAAGAAAAGAATAGCGTCATCCCAATTAATAACTGTCAACCCAAACTCATAGAGAATCTTATAGCATCCTAAGTATCAAAATCACTAGAAATCTTACTCTACTCTCCAACCAAACTCCATAGCAAATACAGTGTCTATGAATAGTAATAGAAACGAAACTTAAAACGAAATCATCATTGATATTTAATCAGAGTAGGATTCTTAAGCTAAACTTACCAATCTAAAGTCATAAGTTAAAGTAGAGGAAGCTAAGGATTTAAAGCCAGAAGTAGACGATAATGTTTCAAATAAATCTTCTTCATTTGTGGAAAGTTCTGACTCTTCGGAAAAAGATCAAGAAGAAGAAAAAGATAATGTATAAATTGTTAAAAAAGAGTCATTCTCATTAAAATCGGAGCCTGAAGCTTACTTTCTCAAAGTCTTGTAGAAATAAAACATTTAAAAAGAAAGAAAGAAATCATTGTTTGCTGGAAGGAAATCCATTTTAGAAACGCAAAACTTGAACTTCGGACTGAGATAAGAGAGTAAAGAAAATCTAGAACTTATCGATAACGAAGAAAAGCCTAGAGAATCATAGATTAAATTACAGAGTTTAAGAAACAGTATAATAAAAGTTGATTTCCAAATTGAAGAGGCTAATAACATAGATGAGGAAGATATAAAAACAAATTTACTTCCAAATCATACTGAAATTGAAACTTAACAACCAAATTTACAAGAGTAAACTGTAGTCATCAGTGAATCTCTAAAATCATTAGGAGAAGTATAAGAAGCTTTATAAAAGCAAGCTACTCTTGCCTAGATAAAAAAGAAGTTCATAAAGAATTATAAATTGAACAATAAGCCACCCACAACTGCAGTTCAAATTAATTCTAATTTACACAATAGAAGTTCCTCGTAAGATATTGCATAGGGATAATACTTTCACATTAGAAAAGAATTAGAGGAAATTGTAGATTAAATGTAATCAAATTAACTACGAAGCGTGTGAATTATAGCTCAATATTCCTCTGTAAAATTCATAAATTAAAAGTAGCTTGGGGTCATCTAAATAGACTGTTAAAGAGGATGATCAAAATTTTAAATCGCAAGTTAATTATTCAAATATATTTTAGAATTTTAAATTTTAATAATCAATTTAAAATTTTAAATACTTAAGATTGAAAGAACCTCATTTTGGAGCTAATAGAATAAGTCATAGTAGATGAAGTTATTAAAACTTATGACATGTATATTTAATGAATAGAATTTTTTATAAGTTTTTTAAGCTAATTTACTAGGCTAAACAGATAAAATTGTAGTAATTTCATTGATATTTTAATAAATTGGCATAATTAACTTTCAATATTTAAACATTTTAATAATTTTACTTCCATAAATTATCAATATTTAAACTAATTTATTATCAATTTTAAAAGAACTCTCTATTTTTAAATTTATTTTTACTTATTTTATTGTATTCTTTAACAACTATGATAGATAAATTAAATTACCTATTAAGTTTAAACCACTATGTAAGTATTGCAATATTTATCACTTCGCTTTAATAATTTTGTTATGAATATGATATTCTTAACTCATATTTTTATAGGTGTCGATAGCTTCCATTTAAGTAGCAACAAAATTGGACTATAGCCAGGCGAAGCAAGCTCTACACGACTTTGTGATGCATTTGACAGGTTAAGAACAAAATAACTCAAATTTGAAGTCCAAAGATGAAATCGATAGGGAGTTATTGAGCGATAAGGAATACTTAGAGGAGCAGCTTATGAAAAGTAAGTCAAAATTGTATGAGATAATTGTTAATGTTAGTTGTTGAGAATAAAGATGAAGAAATAATGGAAGAAGTTTAACAGGAATATCCAAAACAAGAAGTTGAGGCAAAATGTAGCGAATGGGAGGAGGTTTATGAAATTAAGCAAGAGTAGTAATTAAAGATGAAGACAGAATGATAGAGAAAATTATGTTATTACAGGAACTTGATCACTCATTGATTGATGAAGAGAAGATTATAGATATTGGTATAGTGAGCTTATAAGAGAAATCACACGTTGTGGATTCGTTTTAACAAGAAGAAAAGTATCAAAATCAACTTATTGAGATGATTTAAAATGGGCAATATCAACCTAAGTTCGCTTTAAAATCATGTTGCAATTAGATTAGGTAGGAAACCTCTAAATCAACTGGATAAAAAATAAACCCATTTAATTAGAACCAAAGCTCTTCAGCTCAGAAAAACTTCTTTGGAGCAAAGCCAAGCAATAATTAGTCAAAAACTTAATCAAAGAGTAGCAATAATTCAAAGCCAGTATTCAAGAAAGCTGCAGCTCTGATGCATAATTCAATTTCAGGAACTATACGCAACTAATATCCTTAAAAGGCAAGTCCATTCGATAATTCTGAGAAAATATTGGAGAGTGGAGGAGAGTCAATTTAAAGAATTGTTCATTCTAGTGCTGCCAATTCGAGCAAAGGTCCAATAATTTCATAGAACTTGTCTTCTGGAAGCAAGTTCAGTCATGAAGGCACTGGTAGGGGAAGAGGTAGAGGCAGGTCTATGGTTAAAATTAAGCAATTACAACCATAAATTAAAAATCAACCTTCTATTTCAAGTTTCACTAAAAAACGATGAAAATTGATAATTAATTGCTCTAATTTTTTAAATTAATGGCTTTTGTTTAATTTTAGGCAAAAGAAACTAGCAATAATATATCAAGAAAAATCTAATTAAATTGGTCGTTTCTTTTCATAATTAAGGATTCTAACGAACTATTATTCATTACGTTTTCTTGTTTCTCTCAATCACGCTTTTCTTTTCTCTGCTTTCAAAGAATTGCTTATAGCAAAGTTTAGAGGTAAGCTATACTTCTTGCATAGATTAAGCGTACTCAGCACCTAGTAAGTTAACTTTGTATTTTTTCTTTTTATCTTCCCAAATCTAGGCGTCTGGGCTGTATTGCTCCATAACTGTGAGGATTGGATATTCCTTCAACTTATCATTCAATGAGAGAGTATAAATGTTAAGATTTTTAAACAAAGCGTGGGACTTCAATTCTTAAAGGATCCAAATTGAACAGAAGTACACTCCTACATTGATTTTGAATTTTGTGAAATCAA
>ARYC01010382.1:0-21892 GCA_000711775.1 Oxytricha trifallax | reverse complement strand
GCGAATCAGAGTATGTGAGGATTGCACGCAACCTATTAGCATCACAGGTCACTAAAATCATGATTAAAATATAATACAAGAAAATTCCAGTACTTGCATAGATTGATTTAGATACTTCTTTTTAAAGCTACCTAATTCTAGAGGACTCCTATGACAAGAAAGTTATTAAGGATCATCAGTATGCTTACAAGGTATATCCTTTCAACTATCTCCTTAGTGATGATAAATATTAAATGGAGTTTTCTAATGAGTATTAAGTACTCACTCAGGCTAATTTTAAAGAGTTCAAATACTTAATAAAGCTTGATGCTGTTCTCCTAGCAAAGATCATGTATCTTTCAGACTACCACTCTTTGAAATGACACTCAGAGATTTCATAACTGATCGAAGAAATCATAGATAGCTTGCATTAATATCAATCTAAGCTATACAAGGTATCTAAGAGCTTCATAAGTTAGGCTTTGTTCACAGATATCTCAAGCCTGAGAATATAATGTTGAACTTTTCACCAGTAAAAGTAACAATTATTGATTTCAACAGAGCCTTAAGAGTGGAAGTATCAAGGCTTGGAAGTGTAATGGGACTTTAGGATATTATCCTGAAAGGGAAGACTGGAGAGATGGAGACTAACAGTATGTGTGGGCTTTAGCAGCAATAATGATAGAGTGCGATATGCCTCGCAACGATTACTACTCTACAAGGTGCGAGATGGATGCAAGGCAAAGAATAAAGCAATTTATTGACAAAACAAGAGTGTCTCAATCAATGAAGCAAATGGCAGAGTCAATAATAATAAAACCGAACTCAAGATCAGACATATCAATAGAGTAGATAGAGTTGTGGTTAAGTAAGTTAAACTTCAGACCTCTCCCCCATGATCCAAAAGTGCATTTTGAGTGATTAATTAAATACATTTACTATATATTTCACATTAGAGCTTATTAATAACCCCAACCCTAACAAATTCCCTACAAATCAAAGCACTTATAAACCTCATTATGGGGTTTTGGGGTTTTGAATATCATTGATGATATACGTTCAAAAATATGAAATGATTTTTTTTAAAAAATTAAATTTATAAAAATAATGACTTTTGTATTCGGCCGAATTCGACTATTTTGGGATCATTCAACAGCTGGACTTTATTATTAACAGAGTTATTTCATCGCATCAATGGAGAAAAATTACTTGACTTTAATTCGAAGCCTCTTCATTCAATTAATTATACCCTCACATTCAAAACCCCAAAACCCTTTCAGTAGTATGATTGAATTTTTGATTGATAAAAGTAGACTATTAAGGTATACTTTATTAGGGTTTTAATAGGGTTTATGTAGGGGTTTTATGTTTAAATATTAGTGATTTAAGTGAGTATATTCGAGGTTTGGGTCAGTTTATGACAGCGAGTATATAGATTTATTGTTAAGTTGCGTTATGGATGTGATGAATATAGTGAATATCTCTAGCCTGTTCTGAATTATACATCTATTGCAAGACTGCTCCATAAATCTCCTGCAACTGTGAGGTCTCATTGTCTATTAGCTTTGAATTTTAGAGACAGCAGCTTAATTCTTAGCCTAAAAGACCTCTAAAATTTTAGCAGTTTCATATCGATTATCTAATTAATGATAAGACTCTTAAATACTGGGCTCACTTCTCTCTGGCCTAGAGAACTGTGATGTTTCATCGCCAATTTCCTGAGCTTCATATCTCTGCTTAATCTATAGCGAACATAAATAAAAAGAACGGAATATCTTACAAGACAGTCAATCGCATTAACAGAGTGGTAGACTTTAATGTTCCATTTTATAAGACTAATTTAAATTAAATATTCGATTAAATGCAGAAGTCTTAAGAGCATAATATAAAGTACATACACGCTGACGAGGCAGTATTTACATTCAATACCTTTATATCAAGGTCTTGGTACAAGAGGTATAGTAATATAGAAGTCTATGATCAAAAGTTAAGGTGTAAACTCATTCAATCCTTGGTGGAATCAGTGAAGATAGTGGCCTCGAGACTTATGTTATCACCCTCGTTCTATAAAGGCTGAATAATATATTAAGTTCTTGTAATAATTCAGAGACAAATACGCTGACTAAGAGATTATTCTATTCGTTGATAACTTGTCGGTTCATAAAACTAAAGACTCAAGGAAAGAATATGAAAGGCTAAATATAACACCTGTATTTAATGTTCTTACAGCCATTAGTTAAATGAAATTGAATTATATTGGGGGTTATTGAAAGGTCATTATAAGAAATTGCAGCTCTATCACTTGATGCACGACTTGAAGATAGATACAGTAGATTTTATTAAGAGTGATGCTAAGATAGTCAGCTATGATATAGCTAAAGTATGTGCAAGAAAAGGGATATTTTGTGTTTATAAATAAGTTTTAGATTTAAGCGAATGAATAAGTTCACATATTGAATTTGCCCGTAAAGGGATTTGGCTTCTCTTTCTTTTCTTCCTCTTAAGGCTTGCTTGGCCTATGTTTCTTCTCTTAGTGTCAGCTCCTGCATCTGTGTTCATCTCGTCTGGTTTTTAGAAATCTTTTAAGAGTCTCTTACTCAATTCATGCTTTACTTGAGACTTTATCTCTCTGTTTAATTTGCTGCTCTCTTTCATCAAGTAAATAGCAGTGCCAGGTTTTTCTATAAAGTTAGAAGACTTAGCTTACTAGAGATGAATGGATGCTTCTGCAGTTCCTAAAGCCAGGTGTTGCTGATTTTGATTCCCTGGTTCTCTTTTTCTTCAGGTGAGATGCTATAGCGTTTCTTGTGAGCTTCTTAAATTACTTCATTTAAGTAATCAGGTTTCAGCGTTCCAAGGACGCCAAAGATGAAGTTTCTCTCTGGCAACATATTAGAGAGTTACAGCTTTGATGGAAAGTAGAGAGCAACATCTAGATCACTCATTGCATCATCATAGAGGTTTGTTACTGAAATTTCAGGGTAGTTAGGTATCTCAATCATTCATAAGATAAAAGGTAAAATGAAAGATATGTTTGAGTAGATAATCATTAAGCCTAATCATAGAGCGGGGTATAGAATTGACTAAATTGTAAGCTGGGTTGGAGAAAATAAAATTTAGGAAGTTGCCTCATGACGCAAAAGTATTGTTTGAGTGAAAAACATTAGTTTTAAATTAAATCGGAAGAGAAATTGAGAAGTAACAAAAACATCACTCAAATGATATACTTCTTGAACTAAATTTTAATACAACAAACGGACCTTATCCAAAGCTTCCTATAATGGCTGAACTAAGTCTCCAAAGACAGTTTAAAAACAGTCATCTAACTCGTGCACGCTGCCTTTTAATAAGGCTTTCACACCTATCCAGGCTCCAATAACATTTTCTATACTAAATCTTTGAAAAAGTGATATCGTCTGAAAAGTGTTTTTAACGAGAAGTGTAGAATATACTCTCAACCAAACTATAGGTTACCTATTATATCAAAGACTACATGTCAGTGATAGAAGATATAACTCTGGACCCATAATACTCTATGAATATTAAACAATTCACCTAAGAGCTTCTAATTTAAACATTAGCAGCAGCGGTGGTTCTGGGTTTCTCAAACTAAACTTCGAGAGGTAACCTATGTGAACTCCATCACTATCACACAAAAATACTACTAACAACGGCTCACAAAGGAAATATTATATAACTCTAACTCATTAATCATACTAAGGTGATCATAGCCAGCATCCTTAATATTTATGAACCAATTGAAAAAAGAGAAGTGCTTGTCAAACATTAAAAATTAGTCGATAACGACTTCTCATCCATTCCCTCTACTCAGGACACGATACTGAGAGACATAAAGATGGAAGAAATAAAAAGTAATGACGCAAGAATGTCCCATACTATATAATAGTAAAACCTGAGAATCAATTAAATTGCATAACTAGAAAAATTCAAAAATTAACAGTGTTACGCACGCACTTAAACAGATGACGCACTTATTATTAATTATTAAAAAGTACTCAAAGATAATAATAAACTAGTACATAAATATAATAACCTGAAAGATTCTATGAACACAGCTAACGATAAATACTTCTCAGAGAAGGAAGTAAACAACATGCTAAAGATCCTCTAACTCACCTTACCTACAAATGTGTTCAGAGAATTAGATCTAACACAAACATTCCATTGAGACCACTTCATGTACTCCATGAAAAAGGACGTTCTAAAAATCCCAATAATATACAAAAGTCTAAATACATGGAGTAGAGTAGGATATGATAAAATTCTCCTCCTATTAACAAATGAAAATCAAGAAGGTGAACCTCCAGACAAATGCTTTTAACCACAAACAAAAACCCCTAAATAAAGAGGGTACATCCCACCTGGAGTTGGTATTATCTCAGATGACCCACTAACATATAGGACACTAGTCTACTTAGACCAAATCCAAATAGATCTGAATAACCCACTGAGAGAGAAAATCATAGAGTATATGGAATTCTTTATGGGGAGCTTAATGAATCTACACGTTAATGAAGAATTTGACAAACTTTAACAATTGCTAGATGATGCTGCGAAGCTAGCAATATGAGTTTCAAACTAAGATAAGATCTCAATCGCAGAATGTACGGTCGAATACTGCCAATACAACGAATCGTTAAAAGAAATTCTCACTAAGGACTTTAACAAGAACTTTCCTAAGTGATTATAACCTAAATTAATATAGTTTAATATAACTACACATTAAAAGGGCTACTCCCTTACATATATATATATATAACATATATATTCCTCCGGGGGCCTTGAGCCCCCGATGAGGATTAATTATTATTATTAATTATTATTATTGTTTGAGTGAATAGTAAAAATAAAACACCTCTAATACACAACACACTAATATTCAATATATTTAAACATTGAACCCCTACATAATCCCTATTGAAACCCTAATAAAGTATGCACAAATAGTCTACTTTTATCAATCAAAAACTCAATAAAACTACTGAAAGGGTTTTGGGGTTTTGAGTGGAGATTGTAAAACATTAATTGTTTTTATAATTTTTTTTACATTTACTAATTAATAGAAGTATTATATTAAAACTCGTAAAATTTATAATGAATAATACATCATTTACTTTTAAGGATTAGATTGATCCTTCCTACTATCTAGGCGAAGTGGACTATTCAATCGAAAATATTATAAGAGTTCTAAGTATTGATAAATTATATTTAATATAAATAATTATATTTAAAATTTATAAAAAAATAAAACTAAACTTGATTCTTCATTATATCTTTTGATGAAAATTTTAATTAAGTAAGAATTCATTATAATTAAATGAACTGACAATAAAATTATTATTTCTCATAAAATAAATAAAAATTAAACATTAATAGCTTTTTTTATGAGTTAATAAAAATTATATTTAGGCCTTTTGAGATTAAAATATATTGTTAATTTAAATATTTAATAAGAAAAAAATAACAACAAAAAATGAAAATGCAATTGCCTTTATAAAATATTGTTGACTTTATTAGAATATTTTTACAGATTTGCTTAAAATTTCATCAATAAAATTTATAGAAATAATTAAATTTTGATTTTATACAAAAGTATTTAATATATTACAAATGAGTTATAAGTGTTAAGATTATTGAATTTACTCAAGCCTTTAAAGAATTGAATAAAAACAATTAAAGTTAAAAGCATTAATGTCACATTTTAATAAAGAAATTATTTAAACCTAATTAAAAATAAATCAAATTATTAGCAGATTATTTTTGCTAAATTATATGGTTTTGGACTTGTTCAATTTATTAATTAAAATAGGTGGATTATATGATTGTTGATCTATTTTTATCATCTTTTGAGTGAAATAATCTGAACCTCTTTATTTAATTCATTTTACTTTAGTACAAAATTCTTGTCAACTAGCTCAAGAAAAATTTTAAAGAATACAATAATTTTATAAGTCCTTTTAATTTTGGGTTTTCTAATGATAAACCCCACAATTGTTTAAATTGAGAATTTTAACTTATAATATCTGCTTATTTAGCTCAAAAAAATTTTCCTTTTAATATTAATTTTTACAATAATAAAACTAAAAAATTATATTAAGATACCAAGCAATATTTTTATTCAGCTCCCTCTAAGGATTAAATAATGTTAACATATTTTAATCAAAAGGAAGCAATTTCTTAGTTATATATCGATTTTTAGAGAAAGCAGTAAACCCAGCATTGTTGCTCCCTCTTGAATTATCATATTTCAATCTTTCATTGCTGCTCTCAAAATTCAAAACTAATTGATGCCCTGAATTATACCCTATTCTTTACTTTTTTAACGGCATGATCTTTTCATTAATTTAAATTAAAATTGTTATAAAACTATAAATTATATTTTTTGTCATAAATTTATAATTTAAAACTTTATTAATGACTTTAATATTTTTTTTAAAAATAATTAAAAATCAATTTCTATAGCAAGAATTATATTTACGTATTTATATAAATTAAACAAAAATTTCATTATTTCTCATTATTTGTGATGTAATATTTAAGCATTAAGCATGAGTCAATTATTAAATTTAATCGTTTAGAACAAGTCCAGCGTCTAATGCATCTCTATCGGATTTAAACCAAGAGTGTTGGAGTGCTTCTCTGGCTGACAATCTAGTTTAAGGACTTTTGTCTAAACATTTCCACAGCAAATTTATATTAAAATTATAAACATATATATATATATATATATATTAATAAATATTAATAATCTCTTGCCTCTGTGCTTACACGTTGAATTTTATAATTAAATGAATTTATTAACATTAATTGAGTATTTTATTCATATAGATCTTTTAAAATTTATAATGCCTTATGCAATAATATATTGAAATATAATTAACATGAATATGTAGATCAATATGATCCAACTTGCAAATTTAATTCAGATATAATATGTTGTCATTTTAAATATATTAATTAGTGATATAAATTCCCTAAAAAAATGCCATAATTCTATATTTTCAATTAAAATCAAATTTGAATAGAAAAATATATAGTTAAATTTATTTTTTCAATTTACAGAATAGAATAGTTAGGGTTAAATTAATAACGAGATATTCTGGGTCATAACATGACCCAATATTTACATCCTTGAGTCATGACGTTGCTGGTGTGAATGACGTGGCACATAACCTTGAGCCCCCAAAAAACCAAAAAACCTCAAGAGAGTAAAAACTGTGGAAAAAGACTAGCAATTGCTCGGCTCCTATGTGCTCCTGACGTCCGCCACTCATCACTGTGTGGAATGCAGTCCCACTTCTTCCCCCCGCCTGCCTCCCTTCTTGCCAGCCTTGTTAGACTGTATCCACCCTGCCAACTAACGGCGTAATAGCAGGGAAATTGGCTCTCTAGAGCTCTCTCCATGAGCGATTGAACCCCGCTAGCTCGTTGTTATTTGCAGGTAGGTCTCTGGGTGCTCTCGTCTCCTTCATGAGACAGTATTAGGCTTATATCGTTCGGATTACCAAACCAAAAAGAATCCTAAATAGAAAGCAACACATATGGGACACATGGTCACCTGAAGGCACTCCCTATTTAGTATCTTTTTAATTTAATAATTTTTTTTCAATTTACAATTTTTTCTAAAATGTTTATTTAAATAGAGTTATTTATTTAAATTTATCGTTTATTTAAGTATTATTTTTAAAATAAAGCTTTCATTTCGAATTTATATTAAATTATATTTTCATTAAAAATTCATCAAATAATAATTTATAATGAAACTATAATATAGCTTTATAATTTGTAAAGAAATATATTTTAACTTTTCATTTTCAGCACAATTTTGAAATAAATAGCGGCCTGTTATTATTAATAAAATAGAATTATATTTTATTTTTTATAAATAGGAGAATTTTTAGATTACTTTCATGTATGTATTAAGCGATAAATTGTACATTATAGATCCTAAACTAAATGTGTCGACTTTATTTGTATATGAAAATTCATTTAATACTTCAGGTGCGATATAAGTTGGAGTGCCACATATCTCAAAGTTCTTTGGACCTTAAATAAATTATATAAAGAGAATTAAAACTTCAATTTTATTGGAAAATATAAATAAATTTATAATTCTCCAAATATTTAAAATGAAAAATACAAATAAAAATAAACCTTAGAGGCTTTCGTTTATGCATAAATCGAAGTCTCCAACTCTCAAATCAAAGTTACCTTCGGTTGAAGATTTAAAATTTATATAACAAATAAAATTTACCTATTATTCACATTGAAATACTTATAATATATAATCTAATTCTAACTAATATAATATTTTTATCATTCTTTTTTTAAGATTTAAGTAAAATATTTGGTAGCTTTAAGTCTCTATGTATAAAATTTTAATTATGCATATAATCAGCAGCTAAGAATAATTGAGCTATAATTATTTTAAAAAATATTAAAATTATAGATATATTATCTTTTTAATAAATCAATTAAATTAATAATCATCTATAAATCCTTCTCTATTAGTTTTGTCTAGTTAAATATAATGTCTATCAATCAACAAAATTACAACTTATTAAAAATTATATTAAATTCAAAAATAATTGTTTTATATTATATATATAAATATATTATTATAATTGTATTGTATCTATATGCAAAATTAGAATAAATAGCTAAACAAAATTTACACCTATTATTGCATAATAATTATTTATAATATTATTATTCAATACACGAATAAAAAAACAATACTTTTTAATAAATTTCATTGATTTTATTATTTAATAGTAACTCTTCATACTTAAGGAATAAATAGATGCTCGACTTTGACTCGTAAACTTTATAGAGTTAAACTACATTACCACATAATTTCAACTTTCAATGGGCATTTATTTCATTTTATAATTACTTATAAGAATTTACTTTAAAACATTTTACAAAATAACATTAGTTTTTAATTTAAATATGTAATATTACAATAATAATTTAATTATTTCATTTTTCAGCTATTAAATATTTCTCTCTTAATTAATGATTTCTGCCTTTTAAATCTATTTAATAGCAACTTATTTTATAATCTCTTAACAATTTGAAATAATATATTTTATTTCCCTTTAAATTTTTTGTTCCTTTTTACCTTTATTTACAATAATTTTCTGTATTTTTAGAAAATTTAAAATGATATATTATTAATAAAATTTAAAGGATTAATTATAAGATGTTTATCCTTTTATAAACTTATTGCATTTAAATCATGATATTGATGCTCTTAGATTTTATGGCCTGTTTCATATAATTAACAAAGTTCTTAAAATTTAGAGTAAAAAAATAGTTAATAAATATTGAAGTATTATAACTCTCTCATTTCGAAATCTTTTTGCTAAATTATTAATAATTTAAAATATATTTTGATGAAAAATATCCCATATTTTCTTAATCGATAGGTTAATTGCCATGATTTACAGAAGTTTTATTTTATGAAGATTTGATAATTTTTTTCTTTTGTGCAAGTCTGACTTCTGCGTTTGCACCTTTCACTAAAATTTTAACAAGTTCATAACCCTACGGTTGATCCATTATTAGAAATCATAAAATTGATTATATAATAAAACATAATGAAAACTCAATGCAATCTACAATTGATCTTTAATGGCTATTTTCGTTTTTTTATAAAAATGTCCCATAGTAAATATTTATAAAATATTGAAAAAACATCTTTAATTATTTTTTAATAAATTAGTATATTTCTATTTTCTTAATAACACGACAAAATCTAGCAGAACTTGCTTTCATATTTTTAAATTCTATATTTCTGACAATCTGATAAATTATTAATAAAATACCAAACAATAAGAAATTTATTTTTTTACGAAATACAAAACTGTAATAAATTTAATATAACTAAATATAAATAGATTTAATAAAGATGAAAATTTATTCAAAGAGTATACAAAGCATTTTAGGTTTGATAATGTATTAATGAATGACGTAACATTTTATAAGCAATTTATTTATCACCATTCTTAAATTAATTATCTTTAAGTAAAGGTAGATAGGTCGACTGTAAATTGAAATTACTTCGATTGATCTGTAAATTTGTTTGAATTTAGGATAATTATGATGAGTATAATAGCTTGCGCAAAGTGTAAATGCTAAATAATATGAAGGCTTGTTAAACTTTATTTAAAAGCAGAATGATCATTATACTAGTGTGATTTAAGTAAATTAAAGTAAATATTATATAAGATTAGCGACTTACTTTTAATATTTTTGTGAAAGAAGCTTGGATTAGAAATTACGTTTAGAGAGTATTTGAAAACTTATAAACCCATTTTATCTTTAATCTTTTAATATAATGATTTGTTCTGTTGATTTATAAATTTAAACAACTTTTAATTTTGAATTATATATAATCAATATTAGAGAAAAAGATAAACAAAATTAATAAATTAATATGAAAATTATTTTTTTTGATATTAAAAAAATTGTCTATTTATAAAATGCAAAACAATGTAAATATTGTTTTTTATTTCTCTCTATGATTATATCTAACAATTGTAATACTTATTTCAAAATTATTAAAAATATTTAAAATTAAGATTTTAAGTAAAAGTTATGTTTGATAATGAGAAGTTGTAGTTGTTTTAAAATAAAATGACATTTAATTATATTTTCGCTATTTTTCGGAGTGATGAATTCGATCAAATTTTGCTTTGTATTATTTTATAATTAAGTTTATGAGGATGTTATATTCTAATTTTTCTTAAAATATGCAAAGTTTATGTTTAGATAAGATTCCACTTAATATTAAATTAATATATTTGTCTTTGAAAAGTATGGATAGCCAACAATATAGTGGATATATTATTGAATGTAATTATAATGGCTCTAAATAAATTTTAATATTTTCTAAATGAATCCGATATTTTAAATTAAACAAAATATATACAGCCAATATGTAAGTTTTTATAAAACACCCACAATCAATTTAATTCATTAACTATTTGAATAATGTATTAGCTACTATTTTTGTAATAAAATTTTAAGATTAAAATTCAATTAATTTTTAGCAATAATTTTCATATTCTTTCTCTAATAGGTCAGGAGAGACCTCTTATTTATAATTTAATTAAATATATGATATTATTTAAAAAAGAATAAATTAAATATTTAAATAATATTGCATTTGCATAAATATTAGTAGAAATCCATCTTGTGAAATTCCAATCAAATTTATTAATAAAATCTCTAATTTATATATATATTAATTACCAAAAAGTTTAAATAATTAGGGCTTCACTTCCTTTTCCCCATATTATATATTTCTCTTCCTATTCTCTTCCCATTTTTTTAAATTTTTTATTAACATTTAAATTCCTTCAATTCCTATCCAAATCTATGAAAATCTAATATTTTTTCTGATATGTTTAAATAATCGTTATAATATTAATATATTCATAAAAATAATTAAAAATACCTTATTAACTTTATGAATATTTTTTCCCTTTATAGAATTTTATACTTTATTTCAATAACTAAAATAAAAGTTTATTAAATTTATAGATGAATATAATATTACATTATATATTTGTATAATTTATTAAAATATGCTTTTTAGTTCGATATCATGGTATATTTTTATTTTCATATAAATAATATTTAAGCGTAAATTTTATAATAAATATTAAGTTTTTAATATAAGTTTATTTTTTTAAAAAAAAATTAAAAATATTAGAAATCTTAAAAATTATTTTTATAAAAATTTTAAAATTAAATTATTATATAATTAATTAGATAAATATGAAAACAATAAATTGCCTACTAATCATATTACTATGGTAATTAATTTTTATTCATAATTTTTTTATGAATCATAAAAATTTTATGGATGGTTTAAAATTATTAATTTATGAAAATAAGGATGGAACAATAAAAAAAAAGAATATTGAACAAAAAAATTAAAAAGAAATTGGAATTTTAAATAAAAGATGATAAAGGTATTTGAAAGCTCATTATAAAATTATTTTTTTAAAAATTGAGGTTATTTTAGTTAATCTTTTTTGGGGGGCCATATCTGAACCAAAGAAACAATCTTTTAATCAAAGGTTTTTTTAATAGTTTTAATAAGTTGGCGTACCTGCTCCGGGTCAAAATAGGATCTGAAAATACGAAAAAAATATTTTCAAGTGCGAGAGATTTCTCCAAAGCATTGAAAACGCTTAAGATGAGACTCAGATATTATCATGAAATTACATTAATTTTTATATTTTTTTCATAATTTTTATTCACATTTTTTGCAATTTTAAACTATTTTACTTGCTCAAATTCTTGTTAGTAAGTTATCTTGCAAAACATTATATTATAAAAATTGATATTTTAAATTATTAATGTAATATTCAAGTAATTTATTTGTGTAAGATAACTTATTAACAAGAATTTGAGCAAGTTAAATAGTTTAAAATTGCAAAAAATGTGAATAAAAATTATGAAAAAAATATAAAAATTAATGTAATTTCATGATAATATCTGAGTCTCATCTTAAGCGTTTTCAATGCTTTGGAGAAATCTCTCCCACTTGAAAATATTTTTTTCGTATTTTCAGATCTTATTTTGACCCGGAGCAGGTACGCCAACTTATTAAAACTATTAAAAAAACCTTTGATTAAAAGATTGTTTCTTTGGTTCAGATATGGCCCCCCAGAAATTTATTTTATCACTATTCCACCAATTTTATTCACTCATATTTTTTTCTTTTTAATAGACTATATTATTAATTAATTTTTTGAATAATACTTCATTTAATTATTAAATATGCAAGCTCCTATATAATAAAGAATATTTAAATCAGTATTATATTCCAAATTATAATTATTTATTGCTATTAAGAGTTTAACGCTCCTCTTGGATTATACGATTTCGATCAATATATTTAATATATTGAAATTATTTTACAATAATCTGTTTTAATTGAGAGAATTCTGAAGATTATTTATAGCGCTTTGTGCTACTGAACTATACTTCTCAATTTTACAAAATAAAACTCATGAAATAAGTTTATTTTTCTAAATTTTTAATGCAAATTGCTATTCTTGTTAAACTTAATTGTAGTCTCGCGAATTATTTAGATTCGAATTACTATATATTTATATATATATATATATATTATAGAGTATTTTTATAATGTTTTTGAACATTAAATAAATAAATTACTAGGGTCTGACGACTTAATAACAAATTCTCTTAAGTTTAGCTAAAAGTATTTTATAAAAATCTTAAATATTAGAAATTTAAATAATTTTTACTGAATAATCTGTTTAATTTTATTGCTTATTACATTATAACTATATAGCTACTCTTTGTGGTTATTATCATATTTAATAATATGCATATTAGTTATATTTTCATAAAAAATACGCTTTGTTATTTTAAATGTCTTTAGAAAGTAGTAATCTATTGTGAGAAGAAGAATCGTTGGAATTTTATGCTATTTCTAGAAGGTTAATGCTGTAATTATATAAATAATTATTTTTAATATCATATTTTTTTTTAAAAAAAGGGATTACTCTGTATAAAATATATTAAATTATGGAAACTGAATTTCCCCTGTTTGTTTTCTGCGCTGTTTTCAAGTGAATTAATTACTTTAATGTTTGACATTGAGTCACCTAATAATTGCTACTATTATTGTTTAATACTTCTTCTGCCACTATTATTGATAAAAATAATACTATAATTGTGTATAAAATTATAGATTTGTTTTAGAATGTATGAATTTAAGATATTCAATTAAATTAAAATAAAATATTGCTGAAGTAATTATTAATTAGTTAATTATTAATGAATCAAAGAAATAAATTTGAAATTGTTAAAATTATTGACAACTGAGTTTTTATTTGAGTTTGAAAGTTTCAAAATTAACTAAGAGCAAAAACTATTTTATTCTAATCCAAATGAACGGTCGGAATCTTTGGCAATTTATTTTATTTAAAAATTAAGCTGTTTAAAATGATTAAGAAATTTAATTTATTCGACAATATTATAATATACCATTAGATTATTTTGTGAAGTGTTTTTATAAAATTTTGTCACTTTATTCAAATTATTTAGATGCTTATTTAAAAAAAATTTATTTATTACATAATTGATATATGGAAATAATTATTTATTGGCGAATTCGCTTTGATCTCTTAATCTGTTGACTATAATTCTCTGCTTCGTATTGCATAAGTATAAAATTAAATATAAGATCAAGATTATGCATTTTATTCAATAATTTTATAAACAACTAGATTAATAATTTTTATCCTATTAATTTATTTCAAAGGTTTTGAAGTTGTATAAGTTTGTTTATTCTCATATCTTATTATTTTTTTAAATTAATTTTAGTCAATAAACGAATTTTAAAATTATTAAGTGAACCTTTTAAAAAGAGTTTTTATTTTTCATTTAATGTAACCTATGAATCTTAAATATAAAAAAGGAAATAAAATTGTAATAAAAAATTAATTCTTAATTTTCAATCAAATAATTAAATTAACAAATTCTAAAGCCTTACCTTAAACTAATTCTTCATTTCAAAACTGAAATTAAAATTTTTGACTCTCCCCAATAAGTAAAATTGATTTAATTAGAAATCCAAAAAAGATTTTGGAAATTTCTTGATTAAATTCTTTATATGTATTTTATAGAAAAATATTTCGCTTGTATAATAGTGCTTAAGTTATATACAATGTTTGAAGAGATCTTGGTATGGATAAAATTCAATCTTCTTATATCTTAACTGCTCTCTTCCCTCAACTTTGGGGAAGGCACTTATAATAATTACTGCTACTGATTTATTTTGAACGGATATCTTAAAATATTTATTTTTAGTAATCTATATAAACCAAACTAGATTTATATGATTATTTTTAATTTATATTAAGGATCCTAGGTTCTTTGAATAATAGCATTAAATTAAATTTACGCAAAAATAATACTCTTCTTTTAGATAAAAAATATCTTTATTTATGAATGTTTTGAAGGAAACTATTGATTAGTGGTCTTTCATTAGACATATCTCTAATCATAAAAAATATACAATTTATAAACTTTATGTAAATAATCTATACTATATTTAAATTCATAGCAAATTAATATATATTTAATTAAAATCATAGAATTATTTGTTAATCAAATTATTCTAATGAATGAGCTCCAATCTATCAAAGCTTAAATTAAATTATGATTAACATTTAAATTTTTTAATATAAAAATGTTTAACTAAAACTTATTAACATATTTTTGAGGCTTCGATTTGAGTTATAAAAGTTTGAGGCATGCGCACTTTGTTTATTTTCAAAAAGTGAATTTAAATTAAAATGCCCCATGGGGATTCATTGAAAATTACTAGAGTAAATAAAATAAGGTTAAATTACTAAAAATAAAGGAATTAATTGAATCTTAATTATTATGTTATTAACAAGGTTTATTGAGATTTGAACTTTTTTAATTAGATGGTTTAATGAAGTGATATTAAATAATAATAGTAATCTGGATTAATTATAAATATTAAAATTGATATTTTATAAAATTAATATTGCTGATCTTATTCTTTGAGCTGTCCTAGCGCAAAGTAATTTAAATTATAATAATAGTTTATATTATATTCATGAATTATCATTATTGTAGGAATATATTTGATTTGGGAAAATAAATTATAATTAAATTAATAAATTAATAAATTCGTGGCAGTTAACTTTGTCCTAACCTAGGCAATATGGTACTTGTTTGAGAAATAATTTAAAATTAGCTGGACTTTAATATTGGCGGTACCCATCTATCGCATGTCTGAAGCGAGATAACTCGACTTTAATTTTAGCAAAAAAATCAACTAAACAAATCACAAAAAATTAAAGTCGAGTTATCTCGCTTCAGACATGCGATAGAGGGGTACCGCCAATATTAAAGTCCAGCTAATTTTAAATTCTTTATCAAACAAGTACCATATTGCCTAGGTTAGGACAAAGTTAACTGCCACGAATTTATTAATTTAATTATAATTTATTTTCCCAAATCAAATGTATTCCTACAATATTATTTAATTTATTAAAGTAAGGCAGTGACACTCTTTGTAGTAGAAGGCTTACCACCAAATCTTACCAAACTGTTGTTTTGATATTACAAAAATTAAATATATAATTAACTCATTTAATAATATTTAATAATATGATACATTAAATTTTACTTTATCTTCTTTCTTAATTGCTTCTTTTGTCTTACTTTTAGGCACACATTTTTGGAGATATGAGATTCTTTAAATCCTGTGACATGATATGAAATTTAATTAAACATGAATTATTTTTTTATTTGATAGAGGTATGTATATTTTGACTCTATGTTCTCATGTCCATTGAGGATTAGTTGCCCAGTCTCCCATTTTCTAGACTCTTACACCCTTTCATGTCACTCACATCCACAATTCGCATAATTTTAATAAAAATAAATCCGTTTTGAAAATTAAAGCAATATTATTTTTAACAAAAATTCGGTTGAAAACACTCTTGAGCTTATAAAAGGAGTTATACTAGTTCAGTGAGGTCTACGACCAGTCCATAACCCAGTCATCAATACCTTTGTTAAGGGTTCTGGGGTATATCTTTATAATCTCACTCAAATAATTATCATAATCTGGCTTCTCATGGAGTTGTAATTAACAAAAATAAATTGCAAGTTTTATTAAAATCATTTATATTTTTTTTAGTTGACGGTATTTAATTCATTTTTGATTTGTTTTTTTAATAAAATGAATATTTAATACAGATTCTCAGTATAAACTAAAAGAGTGCGAAAAATACCTAAAATAGAATTTTATAATAAATTTGAAATTGGTACATTATTCTTCATAATAGCTAAACTGACATAGTTGTTTAGAAATTATTTTAATAGAAATCTTAGAAATTTTCAAAAAAAAAGTTTAGGCATGAGTGAAATTTTTTCTTTGCATCGCGTACTCTTTTAAATGTATCATTTTATACATTAAAAATAAAATAATTATAAAGCGTGAGTCAATAACCTTTTTAATTTTAATAAATCATCAAGTTTATTTTATTTCTTAATACCTGACCAAGGAAGAGTAAAATTATATAAAAACTACGAAATTTAATGTATATTTTGATTAGGAAAATTTATTCAATTCTAAGGTTTACCTTCTTGGAGGTATATTAAAAGGTATAATAGTGAAATTATATCATCTTTTCTAGAAGGAGTTGTAAAAATATATATTAATTTTAAAGATGATTTCTTACGAAGTCCCATCATTTGCTCTTTGCTGCTTAATATATTTTATATTACTTTTTTTAAAGTAAATTAATTCATTTTTATACTTTTTAATTAGGGGGAGGGTTATACATATATGGGGGGATTCAATTTATATTTAAAAAGAAATAAACAATTATATTTCTGAAAGCTAAGTTTCCATTAAAATCTCTGCTGAGTTTTATTTGACTGCGGGGTACTTGCTTATGTTCTAAAGGAAGCGAAACGCTGAAGTCTATGAGAGATAAGAGGGAGGATTCGGCATTTTCATAATCATTGGAATTTAATAAAATATTATCTGGCTTTATATCCAAGTGTGCGAACCCTATTCAAATTAATATATTTTATACAATTAGGTCATAATTTATAAAAACTAATATTTTACTATTTTATCTTAATCAAATACTATTTATTTACTAACCGTTTAAAATGTATATTTGATGGCAATTTAGATAATAATATTTCTCTATAATCATTTTAAGAATATTTTTTTGGTGAAAACTAAATCAAATTAAAAATAATTTAATCAAAAATTACTTGGCTTTCACTTAATTACAAAGTAAGTAAAGAATTAAAATTTGTATCAATTTATTATCTGCTCTTCAAATTATTACAGCATCTTATATAGGAATTTAAAAAGCAGGGATAATAGTTAACTCTAGATTATTTATAGTCAAGATTTTTTATTTATTATAATATAATTGAATTATAATCTCAAAGGAATAATATATATGCTTATAGATGTATTTTTACTCTATAAAAATTTTAATAAAGAAAAATATCTTTTTTTCCCAGAAATTATACTAAGTAAGAGGGTTGATGGAAGAATAATATATATTGCAGAGCGACAATACTCAGTAATAAAGCAATTCTTACATTTAAATATTTAAAGGAAAGAGGAGAAATGAAAACAATTTAGACATTTTTGTTGAACTGGACAATTTTACATGTTGAATTTAAGTTAATTTTGATTTTAATTACAATAAATTCACTAATTGATCTTGATTTCATCTCAAATATAATTATAATCTTTCTTGGTTTAAAAAAATTAATTGATAATAAACTAAATTTATTCATTAAAATTTTTAATTCATTTCCCAATATACATATAGAATTTGTTATATAATTAAATCCTGATAAGTGATAGTGCTCGATACATTTAATCTATAATAATATTTTAGTTATCGTATAAATTTTGAAAAATAAACAGCTCTATGAATTATCAATTTCGTGACCCAATAATCCGTTATAATCAATTTTATAAATTATATTTTAATATAAAATTGAATTATTATTGTAGGAATACATTTGAAATTTGAAAATTAAATTATAAATATATATAAATAGATGTTCAAATTAGGCGCAGTTAACTTTCTTTATACCTTCACAAAATGGTGCTTGTCTGATAGAGAATTAAAACTTTACTATTGGCGGTACCCACTATTGTATTCTCAGAGCGAGAAAATTTGACTTTAAATTTTGGTGATTTGTTTGGTTAATTTTAATTTTAAATTAAAGTCGAGTTATCTCGCTCTGGGGATGTAATAGAGGAGTACCGCCAATAGTAAAGTCCAGCTGAGTTTTAACTCTCTATTGAACAGGTACCATATTGTCTAGGTTTCAAGAAAGTTAACTGCCAATAATTTGGATTAATAATTATTTCTTTTTAATTAATTTTCAAAATTCAAATGTAATCCTACAATAATATTTTTATTTTAGGCGTGGAAATAATTTGTATAAACCTTTAATTTAATGAGACTGTGCATGATCAATTGAAATAAATGTCATCACGGGTAAATAAGGAGATATAATATTTTTATAAATTATTGCTTTCAAAATGTCGCACATCTCCACAAATATTTATAATAGTATTATCATTATTATACTTACGAGTTGTATTCCAATTAATAATTTAAAAGACATATATATCATAATAATATATTTCTTATTATCTGTATATTTTATTATTATATAAATTAACCCAAATTAATATAAAATTCATCATATAGTAAAATTTATCTTAATCTATTACAATTTGAAGAATTGTTTTTGGAACAAGCATGTCTCTTTATGAGTTGAGAACTTGTTAGAGGCTATTTCCGAGCTTATTCATAATTATATAATATATTTATCCCCCCAGCAGCTACTATTATAAATCTTATCAGATTAATTTAAATAAATCACTTGATATTATATTATGAAATATAAAAATAAAATCAACTACTCAGATTGTGATTTAGACAAGTCTCTACTGATCTGTTATGTAGGCTTTTTCATGTCATCTACTTTTCTCTTTCTTTTATCCTGATTCATGTCCAAATTCTCATTCAAAGCCATTTTTATTTATAATAGTAGTAATTAAACTGCATTTTCTTTATTTCCATTAAATTATCAAAATAATTACTTAAATATTAACCTAAATTAATGGGGAATTTACGAATATATTTAAGGATTGTTCAAGATAAAAGGCTAATTGATGTTTATAAATCCAGAATCTATCATTTAACTCAAGTTTGTTATATTTCATAGTATTTTAATACAAGCCATATATTAATTGTGAATAATATAATTTCAATACAAGCCTACATTCAAATAAAAAATCAAGCAAGTTGTTACATGTGTTCTATTAAAAATAAATCCATAAGAAAAAAAAAATTATAATTTAATTTTTAAAAATGTTACTCTTGTTGAATATGATTTTAAAAATATTTTTCTTAATCTTATATATCTTCTCGTCTTGAAACTAAAAGGGATATTAGGAAGAAGGCAGAAAATATTTTACAAATTTAATAGCAACTTAATTATTAAATTTCATTGTCATTTTGAGATATAGAATATCAAACTAATTTTAAATTAAAAAAATTTTTGCTATTTTAAATACTAAAAATCTACTATAAAATATGATAAAAAATAACAAGAATTATGTTTCAATTTATATGTATAAATAAATATTTAATATTTATCATAAGCAACCTTAGTTTTAAAGCTAGAGTCTAGAGCGTCCCATAAGGAACCATAAGCTCCACTGCCGAGTAATCTATTTAATATAAAGCGATCTTTAAGCATTAAACCAGTCTTAATTATTGAAAGAATTCAATTAAAATTTAAATAAATTAAGAAATCTAAACTTAATAGAATTATATAATAGAATTTCCAATTAAATCAAAAATAATTAATATGTTATTTTTTTCTCAAACTTTGATTGAGCAATAAAAACCCCAAAACCCCTTAGTGAGGTTTATAAGTGCTTTGATTTGTAGGGTATAGTTGGGGTCTTATTGGGGTTAGTAGAGAAATTAGGCCAATTTATAAAATGAGAAATAGAATTAGCGAAATTTAGGGTCGATTTATGATGAGTAATATTTAGATTTACTGCTTAAGCTTAGGTATGGTACGTGTATTTATATAGACTAAGTCAGACCTGTACTAAATTATGCAGCTATAGCAAAGTTATTACGCAAGAGTGCCTCAACTGTTAGGTATCACTGCTTGCTAGCTGTTTAGCATTTTAATTCTGGTTGTTGAACGCATCCTGCAAGAAAATAAAAGTTCTCTCAGGCTCATATTGACTTCCTCTGCGACTCTAAGACTTTGAAGTATTGGGCACACTTTCCATTAGACTAGCTAGCTGTGATGTTTCATGGCAGGTTTCCTGACATGCGTATCTCTCCTTAGACTATAGCCAATATTTATAGAAGAAATGGTATTACTTTCAAGACTGTCAACAGAGTGAAGAGAGTGATTGATTTTACAGTGCCATTTTATAGTAATAATTTAAACTTTTATATGATTAAATGCAGAGGGCTATTACTAATAACATCAAGTTCATACACGCTGATGAAGCTGTGTTCATCTTCTCCACCTTTATTAATAAGTCTTGGTATAAGAAGTATGATAATATAGAAGTCTATGATTAAAAAGTGAAGGTAGTCACCCATGCAATTTTAGCTGGTATAGGTGAAGATTCAGGCCTAGAGAGTTATGTTATTCACCCTCGCTCTATTAAGCGAGAGTAGTATATAGAGTTCCTACATAAGCTCAGAGAGAAGTATAGTAACCTAGAGATCATCCTGTTTGTTGATAACCTCTCAGTTCATAAGACTAAGGAGTCTAAGAAAGCTTATGGATTGCTAAACATAACTCCTGTATACAACGTTCCTTATAGTCCTTAATTTAATGGAATTTAATTCTACTGGAGTTAAATTAAGACTTACTACAAGAAGCTGCTGCTGTATCATCTTATGCATGGTTTGCCCATCGATACAGTAGACTTAATTCAAAGCAGCTGTAAGAGAGTGAGCGTAGATAAGACAACAGTCTGTGCGAGAGAGGGAAGAATTAATGTTTATAAATAAGTTTTAGATTTAAATGAATGAATAAGTTCACATATTAAACTAACCCATAAAGGGGTTTGGCTTCTCTTTCTTATCCTCTTCTTATGGCTTGCTTGGGCCCATATTTCTTCTCTTAGTGCCAGCTCCTGCATTTATGTTAATTTCATCTGGTTTTTAGACATCTTTATAAAGCCTCTTGCTCACCTCATAAATTGTCTGCGACTTTCTTTCTCTGTGAACCTTTACATGCTCTTTCATAAGATATATGCCAGTGC
>ARYC01010381.1:0-12026 GCA_000711775.1 Oxytricha trifallax | reverse complement strand
AGAAGTTTAATTGTTGGATTACTGCTTATTATTGGTCATGGTGAAATTAATTTAATTGCTTGTGGGGGTTTGTAATTGATAAGTGGGTTGTGGAATATTATTTAGGAATTGCTTCATTGACTGAGATGGGTTCAATCTTTGATAGGAAAATAAAATATTTTAATACTTATAGAAAAATACTAGATTAATATTTATATTTAATATCGACTCGTCAAAAGAATAATCATCTAGGAATTAAAATAAAAAAATCTTTTGGAAAATAAAATGAAGTTAATTTAATTTAATTTAATTATGATAATTGTAAATTAAAATAATATAATTTAAAATGGATAATAATGAAGAGGTTTCAGATAGCATTCTATACTCCAAAATCTTTGATTATTACTTAGGATGCTAAGATTTCCAAATTCTATTTATAAAAGTAGGTATATTTTATTTTTAATGCATTTTCTAACATTTTTTGATTATTTTTATAATAGTTCTGGGCTATTTGCTTGAATTGTAATATTTCACAAAGGGAACTGAAAGAATTCCCAAGTTTATAAATTTATCAGAAATTTTATAAATCCAATTTATTTATATTAAATTTTCCCTTTAATTTCATAATTTAAAGGTTTTTTTCTTCTAGAGATTTAAATAAATTTACTATGATTATTATTATTTAAAGTTTATAGATAAAACTCAAATTCCTTTGAGAGAAGAAATATACCAAGAAGTTAGATAAATTCTTAAGAAAGCGTTAAGCTATTAATACAAAGAAATTGACTTAAAAAATCCATTAATTCAATCCAATAACATACAATTGTATCTTTAACACTAATAAGGAGTCAATTCTCAGATTAAAATATACAAATTAGTATTTATGAATTCATTATTAAAACATTAATATAATAATTTTTTAATATTAAATTCTTAGCTAAGTGAACTGATAATAAACAGTGCATAGATGTATTTGAATGAAAACAGCAGTCTAAATAATTCTCAAGATTATTAGAATATAAATGCCAGTTAAAACAAAATTAATTTCAATGTTATAAACACAAATCAGTATTGTCTATATATAAATGTGATTTCATATTTTCAATAATCCTCTCATTATAAAATTGTTCCCTTTGTAATTATTAATATTTATGATAACAATAGTAATAACAATAAAAACTAGTATTTTTCGATTAATTTTGCTTCGACTTGCTTACTTTATTTGGTAGAAAACTTCCAACTTTCAATCACTCATCCTTCGAATAAACTCTAAGAGCTTTATTTTTGAGTGTCACCATGAACTATAAAGGGGAAATTAAATTCAAATAGTTGAGTTAAATTGCCACTTTTGATAATAGAAACATTAGCTAGATTCAGTAGTAGGCTCTTTTATAAAGTTAATAAAAGTTTATATTGATTAAAATCTATCCTATGATTAACCTTAAATTTTACTATATTATATGAAGAATCTAATTATTAAATTCAACTTAATAGTAGGCTATTAATTTGAGAGATTTGTATAGCAACCAAGCTTAATATTATCAAAACTTCGCTCGTAGATTTACCAGTGTCATTTAACCGACTTAATTATTAAATAAGTTACATGGATATGCGTCACTGATCAAAGCCAACAAATAAATTTCAAGGAACAACGATATCACAGCAACTAATAATGACGAAAAAGCTAAGAATTAATAGTAAAACTCACACAACTTGAACTAAATTCATGTGGATTAAGTTCCAATAGGGAGAAGTTATCATGCTTCCTAAATTATACCATAGCAATTGAATAAAAATGACTTCTTAATATAGTAAAACCTTCTCTCATATTCAAATTCACAGAGTAGCTCCTCTACTTCAAATTCTCACTCGCAATAGTCTGGGAGGAGTAAAAGTTAAGTAAGTGACATTTTAAAGAATGAGAATTTAAGAAACAGCCAAAGAAGGTAAAGTTACAACATTATCAAAACTTAAGATATAAACAATCTGAATAGAAGCTCTTAGAATTTCTCTAATCAGAATCATGCTTTTGAATAACTAGACAAAATTGATGTATTAAACTTATCGTATGCTGAGTAGCAATAGCAATAGTAAGATAGATTGAAACAATCTAAAACTCAATTGTAAAATTACTCAAAAATAGCCAATAGCAATTACACCCAAAACCCTGCATAAAATTCTCTAATTCCATTACACTCAAACTCTTATATGAATATAGTGGAAAATCAGAACAATCCACTTAAATTATAAAGTGGTGCTTATTAGAATTATACATATGACAATAGCAGTCATAGTGTTTCAGACATCAGTAAGAGGCCATATTCTTATATGAAAGGAAAAAGAGATAGCCTCTATGATCAATTTTTAAAGAGAATTTAGGATTAAGTTAGGTCCAAAATCTCTATTCTAAGATTTGTACTCAAATTTGTATTTCAATTAATTTTCCATAATAAGTATTTATATACAAATATTTAATAATTATCCTTCTATTTAGGAATGTAACAGACCTTTTAAGTACTGATTAGAAAGAATTAAATTGATATAGATTAAATGGTTTAATTATATACTAATTAAATTAGAATGGAATCGGTTTTAGGAAGCATTTTATGCCTTGATGTGGGTGCTTAACTGGCAGATTCTCACCTCCACTAAAAATTGGCATTTATTTTCCACTGTATTAATCCTCTATCATGGCCTATAAAAGCACTTGGTTTCCAAGAGGATGACCTAAGAACGAGACAAGTAATAAGGTACAGATTGGACATATAAATTTTATGAATCATCTTTATAATATTGATTCATGATTAACCAATAAATGCAAAAAAAGAGCCTAATAAAAAATGCTTTTTTATAGGTATATTAAAGTTACCAGAGGACTGGCAATCTTAAAGTGTAGAGGTAGCATCGTTTAGATATGAGCATCCCTCTAGTGTCCCTGCTCAATCAACTGCTTAATATTCATTTAAAATTAAAATTAAATATATATTAACTATTTTATAAGATTTATACTTTATTTGAAACACTAAATATTAAAAATAGTTTCTGACTTAATACAAAAATTCATATAAATAAATTAATAGCAGCACCAAGAGCACGGTAGAGTCATAGTACCTGAGGAATTCTATTTCAAGTATCTGCCTGTGGCAAACTAGCTAGAAATTAATGCAATGAGCAGCCTTGGCAACAATGAGATTTTTTCCACAGAATTTGAGTAAGTGTACACTTTACCAATACACATAATATCATCAACCCCTATCATATTATTATAAAGCGTTAAGTTTTTAAAAATTATTTAAAATTAAGTGATTTAAAATATAATTGGGAAAACAACTGGTTATTTTTACAAATTTATACTTTTTGATAGGTGATTAAAGATTTTTAATGAGGAGAGCTTCACTAATTTGGATTATGGGTGCTTCAAAACAATTCAAATATGAGAAAGATATATTTATTTATTATATCATAAATACAAATTTATTAATTTTGTCAATCACTGACAATAAAGCAATACAATTTAGCTTCGAGTTTAACTAGAAAATTGAAAAAAAATTGAAGTTGAATTACTAGTTTTTCTCATTCCATATATAGTAGCGAATATATATTAAATACTTATTTCTAATTAAGTTGATTGTTTAAATTTAAATTCAAAAAGCATTATAATAATTAATATTATACAATTTGAAATGTCAAAGAACCTGTCATCATAGAATTATAAAGAGGAAATTAAGAGCTAGAATACTATTATGAATTCAAATAATAACTTAATGAATAATAAGTAAAGTGCCAATTAAAAGTCTTCCACAGGTCCTGATAAGTTTCCCAAGGTCTTTGGTTAATAAAGCTCACAAATATATAATGTAACAGATTTTATGTGAATTTTTGATTCAAATTTAATAGAACATATAAAATGATAACTTATCAGACTTACTCTAGATGGTCTCTCAACCAGCTTTTAACTGCTTTTATGATACATATGCTGTAGCGTCAAATTTAGCTAATTCATATAGACTGTGGATGAACACGAATTAATCGTTGTTATAGCTCAATATGTCATTTTCACAGTTTTTCTCTTGACTTTAAATTTTTAATTATTGCTAAATTGAATATTTCTCTTCCTCAGAGTCGCTCAAAAATCTAGGCATATGCTTATATTCTTTTGATTCATTCCTAAAAAAATAAAGATAAATATTTGATAAAATAAACTTACTGCTTTGAATATATTTCTGAGATTAGATCACCATTCAACTAGTTATCACATAAGATTAGGTTAAAATCCTGAATAAATCCATCAAATAAATGTTGATTTTTCTGTTTATCCGCTTAAATGTGAGTGAAATGGCCTCCCATTATAATTAAGGATTTTAATACTTCCTACAAGTTTAATCTTAACACTGAGTTTATAGTAGAATCTTCTACATTTTTAGTATCTTCACTTAAAACATTGAAATTTAGCATTAATTTCTCATTAATTGAGATCATACACTGTCCGTCATCTTTAAAAGTAATGGTAAATTTATTCCAATTAGTTAATGATAAGCACGCTTTTTTATATCCGTCAAATGTTCTAAATAAAATTACTAGTTTTTGAAAGAATTTTATATAATTTAAGGCTATTTCATTCACACACACACATAATAAAACTTACTTGTACTTGACTAATAGTCTGTTCTAAGTCATCAATCCAATTTCAATGAAAAAATTTTCTGAATTTATCCCTTCACTATTTTACTGAAATTTAAAGGCAATTAATCTATGTTTCTGATTTTCTCTCAATTCATAGTTGATCATCACTTCAAACTCAAATTTCACACTTTTTACTTAGTTTTCTATGAAATCTTGCCTTTTCAATTCATTATAACTAATACACGATCAATGAATTTGTTTATGAATTTCAATATATGTTTGACTATATTCTTACTTTAATGTCTTCTCATCTGTGGATTTATCTAATATAGTGAAGTTTTTCTCAATTTTATTATTCAGTGATTGTTAATTTATGATAAATAGCTGCCCTTTGGAGTGATGTGGCGACTCTATTATTGTTGATGTCAGTGTCTCAACGTGTTTTGGGTCGTCCCCTATAATTATTAAATAAGTTAAAAAGTGTATTTACTATGGAAAGATATAATTGATGGGCATATCTTAAATCTAATTTCACTCATTTTATTAATAATAATAACAATAATTAAGGAATTCTTAACAAATTAATTAATTAGATATATAAAATATTAATGATAAAATAGACTATGTCACTGACTGTTAAAACCTAATATATATTAGTGTTGGAATTATTAAAGATTAATTTATTAAATTAAAAAAATTAAAAAGTTGATATCAATTTATATTTAATTTTGGAATTTATCCAAATTGTTTAACACTTTTTTATTAAAATCAGAAATATTTATAGTATTTATTTTTTTCAATTAGTTGTACTTATTATTTATATGTAAATTATTATTTAATGGGTTTATCCTCCAAAAGCTAGCACATCTCATCCAAAAGTTAATCATCATCATCCTCCTCGTCATGAAATTGATCTCCACTACTTTGTTTCTTCTTACTGCCTTTTCTTGAGGATTTACCCTGGATTACATCATCACATCCACTATCATCTTCATCATCACGACACAATTAATCTAATTCATAATCATCAAGATCATCATCATCCAATTCATTCTCTGCATGTTAAATGTTGCCAGTATCTTGTTGTTTAATGTTGTTATCAGCATCTAAATCAGGGAGTGCTGAAAATAAATCGATATCACTCAGGTGCAAGTTGCCACTGCTTACATCACTATACCTAACAACAGCAGGATCACTTTTCACTTATATTTTACTTTAGATTTACAATTATGGGGGGTTATTGTTCTTATCACTTATTGAATTAATGCTAACAAGTTTACTGTTATTATTGCTGTTTCTATCATTACTGTTGTTGTTACTACTATTGCAGTTATAGTCAAATATCTACTTCAAGGAGTTATTATTTTACTGAGCTTGAGCATTAATTGAAACTTATTAGTGATTGACAGATGCGGAATTATCAGAAGAAATGGAAATAGATTGGTTCAATAGCAAGTCAATGTCATTCTTACTATTATTATTCTTACTATGAATGTCATTAGTGTTAGGATTTTAACTATGATTTTTGGGTTACTGTTCTTTTTTATTAGGAGATGTATCTGAGGAGTGAGTTATTATGAGATCAAAGCTACTAGAATCTTCATCATAAATATCATTATTGGATTACTGTGATAATTGCAGTTGTTAATTGACTGTGTTTTAGATGTGTACATCATTTATCATATCATGTTGGTTTCTATTTTATTGATTGGCTTATTACTCGCAGTTTGATATTTTATTCATTATTATCATCATCGGAATCATCAGCGAAATCATCCAAGTCAATGTCATCACTATCACTATCAATTTTATTCATTTAAATTGATTTCTTTTTTTTACTATTGTTATTATTGATTACATCTTTTTCTTATTGTTTATTCGTATTATCATCGCTGTCGCTATCTAAATCAGCTAAATCTTCACCATTTTCCTCAAGTAACTTGGCCAATTCCTCAATCTCTTATTCATCATCTCCCTCCAATACACTTCCCTCGCTGCTGCTATAGTCCGAATCCAGCACATATCTCTGATCCACATCAACGAATTGCTGCTGCTCCTGCATGTAACTCATCATAGTCCTGTCAGGGTCTACTTTCCGCTTGACCATGATCATTTTAGCTTCACAGAATACTTTATGAGCGAGAGTGTAGTAATAGTCGTAGCGCATCTTCAGGTCACCTTCGTTTGACTTGCGGTGGCTCATGAACCCATCGTTTTTATCGAATATTTTCACCATACTCTCTATTTCTCCGTTTTTTGCAATATCCTCTATTGTTTTCATAGCCTGCTTGTAAAGAGAGCTCTGGCTCGTTCTGGTCGCAGAGATGAGCACTTTAAAAAAAAATCAAAAAGTTTGTGCTTAAAGTGATTAAAAATTATTTATTTATACTATATAATATATATTATATATATATATATATATATACTACATCAAGTCAAGTAACTCCTCTTTAACGCACCAATTAATCTTCTCATTAATTCTCATAAGCAAGACTGAATAATCTGACCAGAATAATCTCTCACAAAAAGCAGAGAGCATACCAGAGTAGTTAACTGCTAGAGCTTGAATAGTTTGGATATCACCTCTCTTAATGTTAAATATATTGCAGATCTCATCTAAAATGAAAGGATTTTAACAACAGAATTATTCACTTTTAAGAAGGGCAGTATCAAATTTTTAAACTTACTTTGTGGGGTTTCTTTGAGTATTTCATTCATTATCATTGCCATGTAGAATTTACAGTATCTCACTAGCTTTTATTCTTCAGCAGTCAATTGTTACAGTTATATTAGTTGGTCCATTTATGTCATAGAAGGAGTCTGTATTGAAGATATGTCTAATGCTGAAGAGTCCTTATAATAAAGTTATGAAAAATAGACTGATGATTTTAAAAGTTGTATATTTTACTATGAACTGAGCTGGTATTCATAGTACTTTGAGTTAGAGTTGCTTGTTTCTCCATCTTAGATTTCAGAGAAAGTGTATATAAAATATTCTTAATAAGTAGTATAAAAGATTTGTAATTAACTATTGTGCATTTAGTCCTTTCTTTGGCGCCATGGATGATGATCCATTGCTATTACTCGGATCTTGAAGGCAAACAGGTAATTTTGGTGGGTAAACAGTGGCTTTATAGAGGTAATTCCATATCCAAACCATAAAACTCCGCAACTTCTTCTCACCCTTCGACAGTTTACTGAATTTCCTAATGAAAGCATCCCAGTTTGGCTCTCTGATTTGTTTGAAATGAGGAGTTATCAAGTATAATAAGTGTAGGTCAGTCTCAAGCACCAGATTGCCTCTTGCTTATGCTAAATCTTCAAAGATTTTCTGACCATGCTCTGGTGGTATTGAAGAAGCAAAAGCAGCTTTACCAAGCTAAGTAGGCAGGATAGTACCCTCAGCTGGGTTAAAGGTTAAGAATTTAAATTTGCTTAAGTAAGCCACGACTTGCTTAGAAAACTCCAGCATGCAATTCTTGCAGTCATCATCCTAAATCTCATCTTCTATTATAAAGAGTTTATAAATAAAATTAAACCTTACTGAACTATTCAAGGCGAAAGGTTTCTAGATACAAGTTATATTGATTTTAAACTTTCTGCAATTAAGCTTCATCTGAAATTTATATGACACCAAACAAGATTTCATTTTAAAAGTAAGTTTGGGTGCAAGAGTTGCATCTCATTTTCTGGCAAAGAGTGTATTTCAGAGTTGATTAAATGAAGATTCTTATATGCTTGAATGATGTGACTACATTGCTTGCAATTATTTCTAACAATGATCTCATTAATCTTTATCCAGTTAAGGCACTTTTAAGCTCACAGTAAAATGGCTTCATTAGATCCTAAAAAACTTGTTTACCGAATTAAATTTGCTTACTAACACATATTCCCTGTCATTGTTTGTGCACATCATAATTGAATCTCCTTTAGAATCAAAACCTGTCCTCCCTGCTCTTCCACTCATCTGTTTATATTTAGCTGCATCCATTGGCATTTATGCTATATAAGGTCCTTTGAAAAATACAGCTTTAGCTGGAAGATTTATTCCTGTACTTAAAGTCGATGTAGCTGCGAGTACTAACAAAGCACCGGTTCTATAACCCTATAAAAAAGTTAAGGATAAGATAAAGTTTCAATTTACCTTTTCAATAATTTCTCATTCTTCAGCAGTCAAACCTGAATGATGGTAAGCAATCCCATATTTAATGGTTTCCTTTAATACTACATATTCCAGTAGGGCATTATTAAAAGTTCGGTTAAGAGTCTCAATCTCATTGCTTAGGTTTATTTGTCATAGATTGCGTTTCAATCAAAGAATTAAAGCTGCTTTGATTTCTTGGATTGAAGATATGAAACAATCTCCTTTATTTCTGTTTCTATATCTTCATAGTGTAGTGACTATTTAGACTCTGAATAAATTTATAATTATTTTATAATAAATTTGAACTCATATTCAGGGTATTAAGTTGGCATTATAGCTGCCAATTTCTTGGCCACTTATTCGCATTAAACTTTACTAGGGCAAAATATGAGAACAGCTTTTTTCTTCCTCAAATACGAACTTAGAACAAGTGGAAGCTACATAAGTTTCGTTATATATCATTTATCTTACATAATCATTGTCAGCAGCAAGTGTTTAACTTCTACCATTCGAATCAATCATTTGAAACTTAGGCAAATGAGACAAGTCCATTATCATTTTCATTTCTTTGTTGAACAGCTTACTGCCAATTTGCAAATATTCGGAGAGGGGAACTGGTCTGAATTGACACTCATAAAGCTCACAATTTCCACCAAACCATTGCTTTAAATAATCTAAACCTGAAAGTGTAGCTGACATTCCTACGATTTAGAAAGACTTTTCCCTATTCATTATTGTCTCAACTGTCCTTAACTTGGCAATTAGAGACTCCAATTGATATCCTCTTCCTTCGTCGAGAATCTATATAAGATAGATTAAAATCTTGTCAATTTAATGGAAATCATAATTATTATCGTGATTTATGTCTTACTAAATGAAACTCATCGATAATGAAGAAGCCAACATCAAAATACGCACGTTCTTCGATTATTCTATTGAGCAGGCTGTTTGCTTTCTCTATCGTGCAGATTGCTATGTCTACTCCTGGTGACCACACATTCTCACCTATTTAATTGAATTTTATTCATCATAAATTATTCAATAAAAAGGGTTCAAACTAGTTAACTTTTAAGCAATAAACTTACTCTGAGAGTGCAGGCCAATTATCTTAACATTGACGTTCTCCAATAACTTTGTGAGATATTGTTGCTTTTCAGTTACTATGCTAACAAAGGGTAGTACATAAACTGCACGCTTTTTATAACCTAGTATCTATCTGAGCATTAATAGTTCTGCCACAACACTTTTTCCACCTATAAACAAAGTATTTATTTAGTATTCTATGAAATGGAACTTCTATGCATTTTAGTTCATAGTCATTTAATAAGATAAACCATTCTTACCTGAAGTAGGAGCAAAATATATCAAATTCTTTTTGCCATCTAGCACTTCCTTGCTTTAGCTAAGGCATTCACTCTACCAATCGAATAATTTCTAGATTTTTGTATGTTTGTAAACTGGTCACATATGCACTTGTAAGCGCCCAATACTCCCAAGCGATTTCATTAAAAACTAATCTAATTGTGAGATAAATTCAGATTATATTTTACAATTAATTTGCGATTCTTATCTTTAACCACTCTCCCTGTTTTCTAGATACTTTCGTAATAGTGATATTTATGCTGAGCCAATATATCCATCTCTTTTTATTGAGTTTTCATTGCTTGGGATGCTGGTATTTTCTGGCATTCATGTGAAATGTAAAATTTTTCTTTTTCTTAGGTTTAAGTGTTTATAAAGTACTTGTATTGATTAACACCAATTTTTAAAGATTTAATAAAGAAATCCTTACTAGTATAGTTAAGATTATAAATTTATGAAAGCATTAATTAATTTTATGATTAGACAATATATGCCAAAATGCTACTTTACATTATTTCCATATTTATCTTTATAACGAGGTTTAGTCTTCATTTCTCTCAATAATTTCAAAGCCTTATTTACTCTCGACTTTTTATTATCGATTAAATTGTGATTTGAGAGATCAGATTAGACTGCATTGTTTGCAATTGCTGAAAATCCTGGTTTCTGAGTTTGATACAGCTACTGGTATTATAATAATATTAAATTTTTGATAAATAATATAGAATATCATAATTTGGATAAGAAATGATCAGATTTTAATCACTATAAAATATAAAAAACACAATAGTTTGAGTAAAGCCCAGGAACATAATTCTATTATTTTTCTTCTTCATCAGGTTCATTAATGAATACCCCTAGAACCCCAGTTTTTTTTTTCCTCTCAGTTATTTGAACTAAAACCACTAATACTTTACTTTATTCTAATGTAACCTCGACTTCTTCTACTATTTCAGCTCATTTATTCTCTACTTTATGAGGGTTATTAGTTGTGATTTTTTACTTAAATCACTGATTGATTTGATTATTTTATTTTATATCTTTGTTGAGTTTACGTTTCTATATAGAGTTGTGATAGAATGGAAGGTTTGAGTTTTCATCGAAGACTTATTAATGCTGAACTGATGAATGAGTTTATTAATGTTGATTTTTGTTCTATATATTGCCGTTATTTACTCTCAAAAGTTGTGTGTTATATATCTCTGGATGTAAAAGCCTGGAGTTCTAGCCTTCACTTTCTACTAAATTTTATTGATTAGCATTGGATTGTGAAGTTTGTTACAACTACTACTACTATTAAAAACTGTGGCTCTGATTGCTATCATTTTGAGGTACTAATTTGCATGAATTATACTAGCTACTACCAATTAATTTTGATTATTAATCAATATTTTGAGCAACTTTCTGATCAGTTTTATTTGAATTTGCTTTTTTAGCGCTTTGTTAATTTTTATCATCATTAAGGAAAGTTTAAAGTATCAAATTATCCAATTCTTCATCTATATCGCTGTCTAAATCGTTTACTATATGTTATTTATTCGTATTTCATTGTTGAGAAAAAGTTGATTTTTATAGAGTTTTATTTTATTGTTAGTTTTATTGATTTTTGATTGAGTTTAAGGGTTTATTGTCAGAAATATAGGGATTTTCTACTTATTTATGCTCTGCATAAGTTCTCTTCTTTGAGCTTTATTAACTAGAATAATTCAAAAATATATCGTTTATTTTCTTAAAAAATGGATTAAATTGTCGCTCCAAATTTGAAGATTTATAATTAGTTTTTATGAGAAAGAGATTCTAAGTAAGTTAATTAAGAGCAAGAGAGAAGAAGAGAAGAAATCTGATTAATAAAAGCAACCACTAAACTACGACCCCTTCCCACTCGGAGTAGGGCCTAGTGGAATTGGGAGACCATAAC
>ARYC01010380.1:0-13803 GCA_000711775.1 Oxytricha trifallax | reverse complement strand
TAAATAGCTTACAATTCAATCAGCATATTTTAGAATATTCAAACTTTAATTGAACATATAGCTGCCACTATGAATAGAAATCACTATCTTTTTGTTAATGATTGAGTCTCTTTAATTTTTTGCCAATGCTCTAGCAAAGGGCCTCGTTTAGGAACCATTGCAAAGTCCGAAAGTAAGGAAATAGATAGTATTTTATTTTAAAATGGAATAATTATAATAGAGTTTAATGCATCATAATGTGGCAATTATAAAAATAGAATTTATCATGTAATTAAGTAGTTAGCACAGATCAAATAAACATCAAGATGAAATTATATCCCCACTATTTAAGGTGTAATTGGAGCCAGTAAGTATATTTTTCATATTTATTTCTTGGCAGTGATTCATATAGATAAAAAGAAAGTGTCTCAAATGTATTGAGATCAAATAAAACATTATCAACATATCTTCCCTTAACTGTTGATGAGAGTATTCAATTACCAAATCATATTACTTAGTAAAAACCGTAGATCAATTATATCAAAGACAATAACTGATTGTATAAGTTATTTATAGAGGTAACATTGAAAATATAAAATACATGAAGCAATATATCGAAATTACTAAAGACATCAATTAATGCATTGAGGATAGCAAATTTCAATACTCTTAAGTCATGAAAACATCAAAGAGACCTTTTTAGCATTGACATAATAAAAATTATTTATTAAATATTAAATGAAAATTAAAAGATACAGAGTAAATATTAGATCTAATTGTAGCAGATTCGTTGTTGTTGATGATTTTGGTTGTATCATGTTGGTAAATTAAAAAAAAATTAAAATAAAGTAAAAGAGTAAATTTTTTGTGATAAGTAAGTTGTTTAATTAATTTGAAATTAAAAATAAATGTAGTACTATAATTATTAAGATTCTAGTTAAAATATTAAAGATGAAAAGCATCCTCTTTCTCTTGGGAGTGATAGCTGTTGCACAAATCTTTGTTAGAGCAGACATCCTCTCAAACTTCAGACGAATACGCGCGTCAAATGTGAATGCTAGGTACCCGGCAGGGGTGCAGCCCGGCTCCCGTAAGATGAGTGGGAAAGCGAACTGCGAGAATGGAGCAAAGAACGCTGCTTGGTCTTTGCGATGTGGAGGCGGGGGTTTCTAACGATAACAGAATGCTTCAAATAAGTGATACTCCCTGACTCTAAATACAACCCAGCTGAGTTCAAGTCCAAATCAGGAGACTTCAACATTAAATTCAACGCCCAAATGAATCAATGCAGACACTTCGAGTTATTGCAAGCCTTCCACAAGATAGCTTCAGTCATGTTGCGAGCTTCACCATTACTCTGAATATATGAAACCTCACAGTTTGCGCTAAAACGCTGAAGCAGCAGCAGAATTACAAAGCTGTCTAAAGAAATACTCTAAATGAAATCCACTCTAGCAACAGAGAATACCTCTAACATAATAATAGATTTAGAATGTAACCAGACATCTCAGTGCACAACTAGTTTCTCATCTTAAGTTTTTAAACAACAATTTCCAGTGAGTTCAAGCGATCCCTATGAAAACTACGATTTGATATTCAAGCAGCTTCAGAAAGCCACTAATGAAAAAGATGAGCTATAGCTTGAACTTAGCAGATTGAAGGATCAGAGAGATTTGATGAGAATGAAAAATTCAGCATTGGGAGGTAGTGCGGGTTCTGTGGCAGGAGAAGCAAGTGGAAATAAAGCTCAATAGAACAATGGATATCAATTACTACATGTACTCTTAGTCGCAATCATTTCACTGACATTGGGTGCAATCATAAAGCAATGAGGGTTATGGCAATTGATGATCTGAATATTGAATAAATAAAGCAAGATGTATTTTAGACTTGACGCGTGTTTTCAAATATAATAAATGCAGAACTGATATATTATAAGCATTTGGTTTGCAATTCTAAGTCATTTCTCCAATTTTTTACAATCTTTTATATGTCTTATTTAAATTATGTTTAAGAAGCAAAAGATAAACATCAATTAGTAATATAATCTTATCAAAATGACTTAAATGAGTAAAATAATTAATAATTTTACCTTTAAAATGATTTTCATTTTAAAGTATTCAAAAAAACAAGAATAAGTTATTCTTCTATTACCTTCGGATTTCAACTTTCAATTCTATGAGGAGGGTATTAATAATATATTCGTCATAAATATCAACATCATTAATCTAGAATAAGATGGTTAAGATAATAGAAAAATGGGGAAAAAATTATTAAAGCATGATACCATTAACTTTATGCATAGAATAACTTTTAAAATGCAAGAGAAGTTTAGTAAATTATAATGACAAAGATTCTATCGAAGGGACATTATAATTATAAAATTAAAAGAAAAGCAAGAAAGAAGTATAAAGAGAATAAAAAAACCTATTAGAAATGAATAGAAGAAATCAAAAATAGGTTAGAAAAAAAGATGCAATAAGGATGAGATAAAATTATAGTGGAAAATCAAAAAAAAATTATTATATAAAATTAATAATTTATATAAATATTTAATATAATAATATGGTAATATGGTAATATGTTCGCAGAGTCTGAATGTTCGATTTTGAGATTATATAAATTTCATAAAAATTGTATGAAATAATATTTATTTTTTCAGATCTAAAATGTTGCGATTTGAAGGCCTTCCCTTGCGATTCGTGGCCTCTTATTGAAGACCTAAATTTTTATTTTCAATTTAATTTAATTAATTTTAGGGAGTTTTAATTTTAATTTAAATTAGTGTTTTTTATTTTTTTAATTTCTATAATTTCAAAAACTCATACTTCACAATATCCAAATGACCTCAAAATACCTCGTCTTGTAGAGAATTATAGACTACATATTTGTTATATTTTCTCAGAATTTTAAAGTTTGTCATTGGCTGAATTAGGTTATATGAAGAAAAAGTATAAATTTGCTAAAAAATGTCCCTGACTAATTTTACAAAGTGTGTGTTTTTGAGGGAGTTTTAAAGCAATGTAAATTTTATTGATGTATTTTATTATTAAATTAGATAGAAACTTGTTCTGAGGTCGGAATGTAACGAATCCTCCACAAGTCTATCCAGAACTCTCTCCCCAATGTGGCTCATAAGAGCTAGTAAAGGGACCGCTGCTAGATAACTGGCAGCGAATCTTCAGACGAACACATGTTCATAGAAGACAGTTAATACGGATTTAATCACTATAAAGACCGCAAAAACTCCGGTTCGGACTCCTCTTAGGATTAGGATATGGACGATAGGTACTACTAAATACTAAACAAGAAAAATACCTGTAACCTAAACCGAACCCTCGAACTAAGTTAATAAACAACTCAAACACGAACAAAACTCAATAGGTTCAACCACTAACAGATCCTCACCAATGATGAACAATTCTAAAATCATCAAATGGATCTCCAATCCTTTGCTTAAAACTTCCTATAAAGAACCATGAGAACTCCAAAGCCTGACCCAAATCCAGAAGACGACTGGACTTAAGATGAAGAAGACTCTGAAGATGAGGAAGAAGCCTACTTAGCTTTCGAGAGTGAGCAAAGCTACTATAGAATGAGATGCTACAGAGATCTCAAACTGTCTCAGAAGAAAAAGAGAAAAGCTTTTAAACCAAACACCCAGAGACCCCTAAACCAAAACCCCATAGTTGATTTCTCAAGAAAAGACACTACACAACTTTAAATTTAGGAAGTTGAGATAACTTCAATACCTCTAGCTAATAAGAAACTAGACCCATAACCTTAGTATAAACCACAGTTCTTTAACTCAAATAAAGCTAACCCAATCAACTAAGAGGGTACAAATCCTCTAGATAAGTAAGCTAACCAACCTCCTGCGATCCCCCCATATTTGACAAAGATATTAGAAGAATCACTCCAACTAACTTCTAAGATACCAGAGGAATCACCCAAACAGAGTGACTAGGTAGTACCGGAGGTACTAAATATCCCCTCTTACACAGAGGTACTAAATAGGGAAGATGACATCAGAAATTCCAATAGAACAGAAACTGCTCAGAATCTGATTAAAGATTCAATAGAAGATATAAATCTTATACATTTACCTATGTATTAAGGAATCAAACCTGACATCTTGTTGGAAACTAACAGAGTCAAATTAATCCTAATGGAAAGCACGATGTTTTAGACAATATAACATGACATCAGATTCAAACTCCTTTAGAGATTAATAGACTCAAAAGTTACTAACTCTGATCCAAAGCTAGAACAATGGGAGATCTAATTACTTAATCAACTTAGCTCCATCTACTAAGGAGAGTTACTACTAAAAAGCTTTTAAGAGAGAGTGCTTCTCACCAACGACAAAAGTTCACAAGAAAAATTCAATGTTGGTATATCTCTTCCAAAAATTTCACAGCTCCCCTTTCAAACAAAGAAAAGACAGAGAAAGGATAACAAGAAGAAAAAGAAATGGCTACAGAAGATGACAGAGAAGTCAAAAATTAAGAATTTTTAGTGAATTAGTTAATGACCATATTAGCTTTCACTTGAACTTATAAAAGGGCTTGACCCTTACATATATTAAAAAATATATAAGATCGGGGGTCCCCAGAGACCTCAATGTGATCACATTATTATTTTAATTATTATTATTGATGTATTTTATTTTTTTCTTAAAAAATATTTATTTTTATTATATTTATTTGTATGATTTTTGTTTTTTAATTTATTCTATTTTTTTAGATTGATTTTATAATATTAAGCAAGTATTATTAAAATGTGAAGTAGTTAGAAATATATTTAAAAAACATAAAATTAGAAAATTCTCAAATTATTTCTTTAAAAAAGTGAATCATTTTTATCAGATTACATTATGAATTACACATATATTTACAAGGAAAAGCAATAGTTCGCTTTATTCAAGAACGATAAATTACTTAATAAATTGCACAGTACAAAGAAGAGTGTATAAACAGAAACACCAATTACCATTTCTATTTGCGAAAAGGGGCTTTCAGAACAAATCGAGACCTTCTTAGAAACCATCTCTAGTAACGGATCAAGTACTTTGGATGAGCCAGATTTTACCTTAAATGGTGTGGAGACCGAGTTTATCAGTGATTTCTGGGCAGGTCATAGCGCCTGTAAGATCTTGCATGTTGGCGAATACCATAAGTATTGCTTCTTTAATTTCTTCAGCGATTGTCTTGTGAAGCTCTTCTCAAGCATCATTAACTCTGTCTCTATTGTTAGAATCAACGACGATGATAGGACCTTAGATGTTCTGGTAATAGTGTCTCCAGAAGAGTTTGATCGTGTCTTGACTACCTACATCCCACATTGTGAAACTTAAGTTCTTGTATTCAAAAATCTCTACTCTGAAGATAATGGTTAGAATTGCTGTGACTACCCTCACCTAGCTTGATCTTATATATGATTGTGATCTTACCAGCTGCATCGAGACCCATCATGAGAATACTGATTTCTATCTTCCCAATTAGTCTTTATCAGACTTAAGCAAACATTAAACCCATTTTCTTAGTTTGTGATTGTAATAAAATTTGATTTATTATAATTCTAATTTGATGCTTTTTTAAAAATATATTTCTAACTTCCTCCACATTTCAATTATACTTGCTTAATATTCAAAATATATATATAAACCCCACTACGTATGTGCATAAGAATTTGATAAGTGTGTAAACGAATTTAATTTAATGTGTTAATACGAAATTACGTGGATTATAAAATTAAAGTACTTTGTAGTAGACGGGCATGACCTCCCGAATTTTGGAATTTCTCAGAAAACCGAGTTTTTTTTTTGCCCTTGATTTTTGCAGAATCAAATCGAGCGATAATCGTAGACCAAGAATTAAAAAATCAAAATGAAAATCGGAAATGTGGTCGCCGAAATCTATTTTAATTACTGAATCAAAAATGTGGAAAAAAATGAGGCATATTTGAATATTCGAAATAAATTAAATTAATTATTAAATTAAAATATGAAATAAGTATAAGGGAATTTGGTAAAAAAGGGAGTGGGGTTAAACTTTCAATTTAAATTTGTTTTGATTTTCTTCTTCTTCATCTTCTTCATCATTTTTTAATTTGAATTTAATTGTAAAAAAAGTCGTAGAGTTCACTCTAAATTTTCTGGCTTTAAATCTCTGTGTATTATATTTTTCATTTTTTATTTTATTTATCAAAATTTTTTCAGGTTTTAGATCTGTGTGTATTTAAAATTAGTAGAACAAAAATTCTATTTTAATTTCAAGTTTATATTTTTTCATCTTCATCATAATCTTCTTCGTCATAGTATTTTGGTATAGTAGATACCAGTATATTTAATTATTTTATAATTATTATTATTTTTTTAAAAATTGAAAATGAATTATATTAAAATGGGCTTGGCTACTTACTTGAATATTCAATTTACCCGATCCCCAAAAATGGTAATTTTATTTCACTCTTATAAAATAATTTAAAATTAAACTGTTTCAAATTCTTACAATATTCCCCTTGATTTACCCAAACTTTTTTTTGTATATATTATATTTATTTAATTTTTTAAATACTTAGGAACTGTTTTTAATTAATTGATTTTAGTACTCTAATTTTTGCTTTCATTTTTAATTTAATTATTTTAAAAGAGCTCTCTTAATTATAAATAGAAAAGATTAGATGAAATCATGAATTTTGCGAATTATTAATAATAATTTTGAAATTTAAGAAAGAGTAAGTAAATTGGAATTATATATTTATCATAGAAAAAGTGTCAGAGTTACCAGTTTTAAAATAATTAATTTGAAATAAATAAATTACGAGAGAATATTAATATAAGGCATTTTAGAAAACAAATAGTATTTAAAGAAATTAATTTAAATTAAATAATACAAGGAATGCAATCGCTCAAAGCTATTTAATCATTTTTATTATTAATTTTTATTTAAAAACAGGCACTTGCAAGTCTTTGATTCTCTATTACAGAATTTACAGTTTTTATAGCGTTCTTTGGAAATTGGCTTGATAAGGAATTACGACTTTGACTATAATTATTTCTAAATTTAAGTTGATGAATTTTCCCTTCAAAAAGACAGTTAGCTTACTTAAATCTTATGTTTAAAAGAGATTTATTTAGTTGTAAGGGCTTTGTTCACAGCGTGGTTCTGTACAATTCATCATTAATTGCTATATTTCTTGCGAAATCGAGGAATTAATTCTCGCCATTTATGCATACTTTAATCATAATTATTTTAACTGTAAAATTTGCTGAGCATAATTGAGCACTCTACGCTTTATGAATTATTATTTTCAGTTTATTGAATTAATCCATAAAGTTTGTTTTCAGCATATAGAAATTCTTTCATAAGTTTAAATTCCTAATTTATGCATTATTTACTTGATTTAAAATAGCTTTTATGTTTATTTAAGAAACAATTTGGACTATTTTATCATTTTTTTCAAAATAATAAGGTAAAATATTTTGAGAATAAATGAATTTTTTGATTAATATAGAATCTTGATTAATTAAGTTTTAAATAAAACTTAAAAAATCAGCAAAAAGTTAATATAAGGGAATATAAGCTGAAAGTATAATACAAATATTTTAGAAAGTTATTGCTCAAATATAACAAGATTTATTTGGTAAAATTAGTTACAATTTCCAGAAATTAATTAATAATCAAGAATTTATACACGCTATTTTATTGCTAATAAATTTTTAAATAAATTAAAATGGCACGTATCTCAAAATCGATAAAATTTCGAGATACGTGCTAAATAAATAGAATTAATTAATCAACTTACTATAACCTGTAAATAAATGAAATTAAGTTTTAATTAAATTAAAGTTCATCAAATAATAAAATTTTGAAACAAAAATATAATTAAATATTAACTTGCTTAACACTCAGAATTTAAAGATTTTTAATTTATTTAATTGTTTAATATAATTGATTCATGATTATACAAAAGAATATTTTATTATGAACTTTAATTTAATTAAAACTTAATTTAATTTATTTACAGGTTATAGTAAGTTGATTATTTAATTCTATTTATTTAGCACGTATCTCGAAATTTTATCGATTTTGAGATACGTGCCATTTTAATTTATTTAAAAATTTATTAGCAATAAAATAGCGTGTATAAATTCTTGATTATTAATTAATTTCTGGAAATTGTAACTAATTTTACCAAATATCTTGTTATATTTTGAGCCAATAACTTTCTAAAATATTTGTATTATACTTTCAGCTTATATTCCCTTATATTAACTTTTTGCTGATTTTTTAAGTTTTATTTAAAACTTAATTAATCAAGATTCTATATTAATCAAAAAATTCATTTATTCTCAAAATATTTTACCTTACCAGTTTCCAGCGAATTATTTCAAAACAATATAGTGCAGTTTTGGGTGATCGAACAGTTCAATTAACAAAATTGGAGCTTACAAGGTATTTAGTTTTGAAATTATTGATCCTCCTTAATTATCATAATTTACGAATTCGTATTGTGAAAATCGAGTAATTGTAACAAACATAAAACTATTATAATTTGAGTCTTGAATTAATCCTAGAATTTTATTTATATCAAATCCAATATTGTTGCTTTAAATTGCATCAATTTTATTGATATCTTTAATTGAGAAAAATAGCTATTAAATACATTATTCTTTGCAAATATATTTCATAGTACCCATTATTTAGTTTAAAGCATTAAAAAGCTAAAATACCTTGAAAAGGTTTTGAATTTCTAATTTGCAGATGTTATTTAATTAATAGAATCAACTTTAATTTCGGATATTATCTAAGCTGAGTACATTTTTCCAACCGCGAATTTGAATAAAAATTTCTATTAATTCGAAAAATATATGTCGGGTGCGACTCGTACCAGCTATCTAAATAAAAGAAAATTATGCTCTGATTCTTTGTAATTAATTTGATTTCAATTCATTTCACTTTTAATGATACCAATATTTGTAAATTTTCCATTTTTAAGCAAGTCATAATTAAATTAATTTGAATTAAAATTCTATTATTCAGCTTTAAAATATTGTGACTAAAAATTCTTTTAGTTATAATTTGAAATTCTCTAAGATTCATAGTTTAAATTTTGCTGCATTTAATTTTTAATAATCTTTTGAATTTAATCTTATAAATTAAGACTTGTTTAAGTAAAACTTTTGATAGATCAACTTTTTTATATAAATTTTATTAGATCCTCTAAAATCACTTGATTCATTAATTTATCTTTTACTGAAATCTTTTTGTTAATTTGATTATAATTAAGATAACCCCTTCATCAAATATATAACCAATTTAAGTTGAAAGTAAAAGTTTGTTGAAAAATAACTTTTATTAAAAAAAATTTTTGAGATAAAAAATTAATATTATAAAAATTAAAATTGATAGGTGCTTATAAGGAAAAATCTACGGTGAAATCGAAAACCCCAAACTTCAAATATTCAAAATGAATGGTTTTTCACTTACGATAAAAGAGTTCTAGTTTTTATAAAAATATTATCAATAACAAATTATTCTTTCTCCTTTAGCTAGGTTTATCTTTTTTCAATAACTTTTAACTTGGCTACTATAATAGCTGCTATTTTTCTAAACCCTTCATGAACTTTATTTAATTTTGAACTTGAATTAACTTTTAGCTTTATCTTTACCTTCATTTTTTATTAATTACACTCTAATTATTCTTGATAATTTAAACTTAAAATTTAAAACTTCCCCTCAATTTTTTTGTGCTCTTAAACCCGCAAGCTTGTACCAGTGCCTATTCACGCGCCCCCCTAACTCGTCCCTATTTTCCTAGTCCTCACCTGCCGCCTTCGCTCTTTGCTGCCTATAAAAAGCGTGAATAATTGACTAGAAATTCAAGGGAAATTGAATGTAAGAGACTTGCAATTTTAATTTCAAATTCAATTAACTGTTCTTAATTCAACTTTAAAGGCTCTCCTTAATAATTTCTAATACTCGCAAAAATCTAATTAAACTAGGCCACTCCTTATAGCAAGCTCCGCTTATTAACCTCGCACTTTCGCCTAGCTCACAAATCTTTCTGCGAAATCGATTCCAAGGCCACTGTCAACACGTGATAAAAGCAGCGCTTCACCAAGTTCTAATTGATCCTGCTAATATTAATGCCCAGCTGTTTCATGAATGTTGCCCAGATGCCCCTAAAAAGGTGAACTCCAAGCGACTTACTTTGATTACGCCCTGGTATTCAGAGGGTTCAAGTCTCGATTTTTTATCCAAGAGTACATCAATTCAACATGTGCGATTCTATAGTGATAAGGCCCTAAAAAGATTATTGGCATTGTCAAATCCAGGTACTTTTTCATAATACTTTGTGATCTGTGGTAAGGTGCATTATCAAGTAGAATTAAAGTATTTTCTCTCCATTTAGTGTCAACTGAATCCAATACATTAACTAGTTTACATAGGAAGTTCATAAATGAGTGCTAGTTAGTTCTTCCATGATTAACTGTATAGTACAGCTCTCCTGTACTTGAAACTCCAATAATTAAATTCATTTATTTTAGTCTCTTTGAATTTTTAACTCTATTTTTTACATAAGGGGCTGTCCAACCTCTGAGTCTTAAATCTGTTTAGTTAAGAGTTGATTCATCAATATTGATTATTCTCCTACCCTTACTTAAGTGTTCCACGAATTATTGAGCTGCATACTATCTTTATAACTTTCTATTATTGCTATTGTGTAGGGTTGAAATTTAATTGATTTATTTATAAGTAATAATTAATTCATTTTTCAAGAACCTTCTTATCATTTACTTGCTTACACCTTAACTAAATATTCTTAGGTAATGTGCTGTATATCAGAAACCTGCACTGGTTAAGTGTTAATCTTTAATATATTCACGATATGAGTGCGTGCTCTGCTATTCAGTTTCTTATACTTGCCTCTGTTAATTTATTTAAGATTCCAAAATTAAGCTTTCTTGATTGGGCTTTTTAAGTAACTTCTTAATTTATAGTATGATATACCAAGTCTATCCATTATTTAGAGGCAAGTTAACTTTTCTTTAACTCTTAATCTAAGTGACTCCTCTGCAAGTTTAAGTTCCTTCTCTTAAAATTAATTCTCCTATCTTAACTACTTTTGTAGTCTACGAGGAACTATTGCATTCAATTATGTATGCTAACCAAAAATCGCAATTTCATCTTTTACTTTATGATTCTCAATAACTTTGGCTTAGAGAGCTTTTAAGTCAAAATATTAACCATGTTCCATCAAATTCTAGGGTTCTAAATCTGATTACTTATACTCAGTGTAAAGCTTTAGCACTAACTAACCAAGAGTCTTAATTTAATTATCATTAAGTAATGATTCTTTAGCTCATTTTTTAATACTTTCTCTATACTTTTCTTTGTGATCTATGATAAATCCGTCGATTTCAAACTCTGAAATTTTATCACGAATTTTATTGAATAATTAAATCATATCCTATTCACTTACTTCTTCTATACTCACATCTGCAAGAGTTATGTTTCTTTAGTAAAGCATATTAGTTGTTAAGTAATCTGCATTGTTGCAAGAATCTTCAGATCCGCTGAAAGAGCTCTGCTCTTCACTTGAACTATTACCATCATAATCGTTATCTACCAACTTCAAGAATTCTGAGAGTCTTGACTGTCGTTCTAAGAATATGATTCCATAGACGGATTCCTAAATTTAATAATAATGAATTCTCTTGGTGCTGGTTGAAATTCCACTAGCGGAAATTGGACTGTGCTGGTAAGATTTCATTATCATGAAAAGCACTCTCTAGTTTTAGTAACGGTAGTGTCTTCCTGAATCGAAATTGACCAATAAAAAATGGTGAAAGGCACCTAACTTTTAAATTTTAATGAACCAAGGATAACTTACTGGTATCATGTTCAAGAACTCGCCCAGAAATGCAAAAGTAAGAAAGAGCTATACAACTTTCTTTCCCAAGACTGCCACGCTTTCTTACCCAAAGCAGACTCCACCAACATTTATTTCCTTAAGTAAATCATAAGAGCAGAAAAAGAAGTAACGATTAACTTACCCCTGTAACTGTTATTATAGTATGTAAGAAGAGACGCAATCAAAGTGTCAGCAGTGCCTCAAATCGATGGACTTACACTTTCTCGATTATGCAAGAGGATCTGCAAGACTGCTGTAATACTTGCCAGATTGTGTCCACCTAGACTGATAATGTATCTGTGACTTGCTCTTCACCCTAGACACCGACGGTGTCTCCTAGATGATTCATGATGTACATCTCTAACGAAGAGAAAAGCTAGAGTAAAGCAGAGATCTCGTTATAGAAATGAGACCCGAGTTCGTGGACGCTCTCAGCAGATGCCTTAACTTTAGCAGTAAGTTTACTCTCTCTTAATTTCGTGTGTAGCTGAGCGAGGTAAGGCTGTGTATCTAGTAAAGGATTCATCTAAAAGAAAGAGAACTCATGATTAAATGGAGGAAGTAAAAGATTATGAATAAGCAGGATTTCTTGCAGTAAACTAAAAAGTTGAAACAAGAAATTGACAATATGGAAAGTGAGTTGCTTGACTTACGCAAGATGAGAGACCAGTTTATGCTCAATAACAACTGATTGAGCTTGCTTTGCGCAGCTAAGAAATTCAGATTTTGAATGCTGCTGCTTCTATTCCTTCATGAATCTCTATATACTATTAATAGCAAAAACTTGAATTCGGTGAATTGCTTTAAAAAATTAAGATAAATCTCATATTCTTAATCTTGGTTTTCTCTCTGGATTTTTGTGATTTATGTCGCATTTAAAGTGCCTTCTCTCACTAGAGGCCTCCTTCAACCATCTTTCAATTGTCTTTTCACTCTCTGGCGGCTCTGTATAAGTACAAGTGAATGTTTTATCTCTGGCACTGCGACGGTATAAAGATCTCAAGTCTTATTTTATTCTTTGATTTAGTCAAGCTTTTATTATCCTTTCACTAATCTTCTCTTTGAACTTGTAGTACTGCTTTTACTTTTGGATGTCTCTCTGTTTTGAACCTTAGTAATCTCATGGTGCTACCGCTATAAATTCTTGTGCACAAATTTCTATACCTCTTCAAACGGTTTGTTTTGCAGCACTGGATTTTAACTCATCTTCTCTTCTATTTCCTCTATGAGAGTTGGTTAATAAAAATTCAATTTACTTTATTCAGTTTTTTCAACTGAGACAACCTTTTTAAGTTCCTCAACTTTTTCTTTCTTCTCTTCTTCAATTGGATGGATTGCTTCGTTATAAGATTTCTCAGTGAGCTTTATAAGGTGTTCAACAATTTCTCGTACCTTCATATCATCCTCATTCTTATTGGAAAGTTCTGCAGTTATCTATTCTTGAGGCACTAAGTTTGATTCAATTGAATTTTCCATTGATTGCTTCTTATTGATTTTACAAAATTGATTTTACTAAATTGTTCTTGCGATCAAGATTAAGGTCTGCTTCATTTTACTCCACTACGAGCAGCTGCTCTGCACTACTTTAGAAGCTAGCTTATATAACACTCTTTGCCATCTACCTTTGGTAATGAGCCTGTCAATCCTACCAATTATTTATTTTTCAGATCTTTTTATAAAAACATCAGCGATAATTAAATATGAACCACCATTTTGATTGATTTTATCATTAGTTTAAATGACTGTGTCTCTACCCTATGCTTCATTCAACAAGTAAATTCCATAGTTCTTGCTTACATTCTTCATTAAATACCTGCCTTAAAGGGTAGCTTCAATTACAGCAGCGTGGCCGTGGCTGAAACTTGTGAAATCAAAGCCTGAATATTAAAGCCCTTATTCAAT
>ARYC01010378.1:0-19468 GCA_000711775.1 Oxytricha trifallax | reverse complement strand
CTCTTAAAAACGCAAGTAGGAGAATTTTCTGACTCTAATAAAAGTCTCTTGTGTTGAGATAATAGAGTAACAATCTTTCTCATGATTATCCCTATACAATTAATTGGGTTCTTTATACTCTTGTTGTTGAATACACATCTAATGCGGCGCTTATTCCTAAAATATGATTCTTGTCTAAGTATTGGAGCTTTTATTTGAAGACCGGCAGCTTTCATTATCAGTCATTGTTTAGGGATTCATGGCATAATACATTTTATCTACTAGACATTAATTTAGCTTTAATGATCACTCTAATAAGGAGGCAGTTAATTTATGAGGTAATTTATTGATGTCTCTAAACTCGAAAGCTGCTTTACCAATTGGCTTTTAAATACTCTCTTTATTCAGAGTTCCAATGAAAAGTTCCACACTTAAAAAAGCTAGCTTACATGCTAATAGTATCGAAGTTAAATTATGGTAAGGTTACATACAATGAAAGTTTGTTTATTTACAAGACTTTATATAATTGCGTATGCACTCTAAGTTATATCTCTAAATAAGTTGCCAAATCATGCTCTATTAATTTTAGAGCAGCAACTGCTTAAAAATAAAAAGTTGAACTTACCTTCCAACCGCCATAATATTACAAATATTTACGGTCTTTCTAAAGACGGTCACATAATTTTTGAACCTAAAATTAAGCGCTGGTAATTTATTGTAGTCATGTGAGTTGACATTTGTAAACGGCGTTAGTGTAAATGGCAAAATGCTAATCTCACAACACTTTCAATTCATTCACTCTTGACTGCTGGGTTCTTATGCCAAACAACTGTTTTCGGAGCTGCAAATTCAAGAATTAAGCACCAATTTTACTTTAGATAACTTAAATTTGCCTCAAATTTAATAAGATAATTTATATATATTTAAAACATAAATGTTTATTAATCATTCTATTAATTGTAAAGTTAATTTTTATTCAATTCCCATATTAAACTTAAATTTAGCCATTTCATGATCATTTTTAATAACTATTTTATATTTTATGATTACTATATTAGTTTTAACATTTTCTCATTATTCTTCAATCTTTCTTTTTAAGCTGGATCAAAATTTCAATGTACAACTTTAATTGTAACTGATTTAATTTGAAAATTTAATTTAGAATCCCAAATAAATTAGTATTTTAATCATAAATTTTTAGGTATTAATCTTAAATTTATGATTAATAAGTTCTTTTAAATTTTGCCAACTATATTTATATTTCAAAAAAATCAATTCTTAATAAATACTTAAGTATTTAAGGGTTTTATTTGCTGTAACAATGATTTGGAAAAATTGGAATTCTAGCTTTACAAAATCTAAATATATAATCGATTATTTATCAAACTCCCTTTCCTTAATTATTTAACAAAATTAAAAGGCAAAATTAGTAAGAGTATGATCAAATTTACAGTAAAAACATTTATTATTACCTATTTTATTATAATGTAATAAAATTATAAATTAATAGAATTATTGAAATAAACAAGGATAGTTGAATATTTAATTAGAGTTAACTTATCTTATATGATAGTAATAGAAAAGTCATTTATATAGAATAATAAAATTCCTTCATAATAAATAAGTGTAGTTTTTTTCTAAATGTATCCTTTTCAATGTCGTCAGTTTTTTTAAAAAATGTATGTATTTCTCAATTGAGGAGAAAGTTACTAAATAATTTTTTAATTAAGATTATTGTTTATATATTTTTAAAGTGATTATCTGCCGAAGAAAACTTAAAAAAATTACCCCAAAAATTTTAATTTTTTGGTATATAGTATAACATAAACAATTATGATATGGCCTGACTTATAATATTTAATGGTAATTTACTTTTCTATAGAATGATTACTAAAATACTAATTTTGGTTTAAATGACAATGCGATGAGTTCTCTGCTCAGCATGGTTAATAGTCGAACAAGAGTTTTAAATTTACTATATTTAATTTTAAATTAGTATGAGAAATCTAGGATTCCCATAAAAATTAGTGAATTCATAGATTGAGTTTCCCTTTATTATAGAAAGTTTTTATCTTTTTACATTAATCAAAAGGAATGTCTTTTGACCTGTAGTTATTTATTTATAGAATGTTTCTTGACAAAAGGTAATGATTGAATTATGTTACGGTACTTGCTTAAGGAGTAAAAAACAGAGAAAACTCTTCATGTGTGGCTCATGTAAATGTCTTATAATTTACTTAAAGTACTTATAAACATAAATTATAGGTAACCCTAAAAGCTTTAATGTGATATTGCTAATTAACCTATTCTTTGATAATCAAAGGATTTGACAGTAATTATATAAACTACTAACTTTTAAGTATTTTTTAAAAAGGAGAGATAGAAGATTTATTGCTTAATGTTAACATATTTATTTAATAAAATCATTTTTAATATCATAGGTTTCTTTGGATTTGAAATTTTATTTTATGTTAAAGTTTTGAATTTACAAGTCGATAATTTCTATAAAATCATTAATATTGTCCTTAATAAATTTAATAGATTCCATAATAAAAAACCTAAGCATTAAATAGGAGCATCTTAGATAAAGTTGATGACTTTGATCTACTTTTTTGAAAACATTTGATAGACCTAAATCTTCGAGTGAACTACTAGGATCCAAAGAATTTCTTGAAATTCAAACGATACTAGGGGTTTGTGAGAGAAATAAATATTTAAAATTGATTGGATTAGTAAATTAATTATAATGTTTGACCTTACATCCTGAAAATTTAAAGTGATCAATTAAGAAGAATAGTAGCATCAAGGGACTCGAATAAAAAAATTTTATGGATAGATGATCTTAATCATTGTCGGGGAGCTTATTCAATCTTGTACAATATCTTAAGTTTGTAATGAAATATTACTAAAATACTGCGTTTAAGTAATATTAGAGGAGAGTTTGTTAGCATAGAGTAAATTTATGAGTCTTAATGAGCCATCTTATTTATTTTTTACGATAATCTTTCTTATTAGCATGCTAATTTAAAATTAAATATATACGACTTTTTGTTTTCCCTTGTGTAATAAGCTTATAAATATATGTTCTGGGCGATATAATTAAATTTAGACAATTGATTCTATGAAAAGTCGTTAAAATATTAATGGTAAGAAACACTTACAAAAGATGACAAAAAGTCATTTAAGCATTGTGGGATAATCATTTAATATTACTTAAAAAATTGGACAGAAATGAGTTAAACAAATAAAAGCTAACCTCAAACTTTGAATGTTACACTGGAGAATTGTTTGAAAAACAATTTTTCATATAAAATATAGATTTTTTTAATTTTTTATCTCCTATTATAAACGTTAGGTTATCAACTAACAGAATCAGTGATTTAATTCGATCATATATAAATGATAAACATAATTAATTGATGAAATAACATACCTTGAATATCGCTTTTAATTTTAATTGTTTAAAAAAAGTAATATATTCTTCAATTATGTAATCAAATAAAAATAATGAAAAGAGATTCTAATTATATAAATTAGGATAAAAGCAATAAATTGAATATAGAAATTTGATTTGGTCTATCCATAGATTATTAAAATTTACATGGTTAATCATTCTAAAATTAAAAAATTTATAAAATTAGATAAGCTAATTAATAAAAATAAATAGGGTATAATAATTATTATGAAAAGTAGACAATAAAGACAATTTTATTTTGCATAAATAGCTATAAAACAATCGAAAATTATAAAAAATATATTATTTGTTTTTTAAGAATATAAAATAATTAAATTAATAAAATATATTATCAAACTCTTTTAACTATACGAATTATTTTGAGAAAAACTTGGAATAAATAATTTAAAATCTATTAATTTTATTATTTTATAAATGTTGATAATTTTGTTTGAAGTAGGAATTAGAATGTTCCCTTAAACCAAAATATGCAAAATTTCTTTAATGTTACTCATAGTTCCCGAATCAATCAGCTCTTATGCAACCTTAGAAATAGACTTCAGATTATCTATGACTTCTTAGGATTTCCCTCAAAATAGCTGATGCAATATAATTGCAAAAATGAGCAATTATCTCTCGAAGTCTTTACATAGATTGATCACATGTAGTTATCCCCATTATTGTAGGTACATGAAATCGAGTCTGTTTAAAATTTAAGGTCCCTAGAATTTGGTCTTGAAAGTTACTGATTAGGACAATAAGAGGTATTATCAAGATTGATTTTTATGTTTTGAGGTTACAAGTAGAGATGTACAACATTTTTTATTTATGAAGCTTGGCTGTTGCTATACCCACACTAACTTTACATCTCCATGAAACCGCTCTAAAATTGCTGAATATGTAGCAGATCTTCCATGTTGAAGTTATAACTCTTTAGCAAATTTGCAAGTAACTAGAGCTAAAATAGATCTTAGTAATGTGGTCTAATTGCTAATTATTTTGTTCCTAAATTGAAGAGCATGGCAATGTCTCGTTAAACCCTTATCTCGATAGTGTTCATTTTATTTGAAACTGACTTTGTAATGTCTAGACAAGTTTTTCTATATGAGAGAAGTTCACTTCTTAATTGATTCAATTAGAGAACCCTTTAAATTAGATCTGTGGTTAATTATTTTTCTAAAAGTTTTATAGTTGTTTAGAATATTTAAGGTATTATTTAATCGTAATCGCCTATTACTATTAAGAACTCGATTATTTTTATTTAGAGTAATCTTCTTTTAAATCATCAATATTAGAGATGAAAAATTTAGGTTCTGGATATTTAAGCTCCTCTATTTAATTGGGTACCCCTTCGTTTTATATTGTGGTCTTCCCTACTACTTCGTTTTCGTTTGTTTCATATCAAAATTATTCAATTAAGAGATAACCTATAATTGAAAATTAAGTACTAAAAAAATCGTTATCATTTACTAAGGGAGGATATGCCTGATTCAAGAAAGTCTGTTTTCGAATGAAAAATTAAATGGCACATTGGTTTTGCAGATGAGTATATGCTATTAAAATTTAGTTTTATAAATTTTAAAAGAATATCCGTCATTTGATTTAAAACTTTATAACTTCCCCTGTTTTCTAGAATGAGTTTCGATATTCTTTGTGTAATTTTTTTAAAAACATTCCGTCTAAAACTGTGCATTTACATGTTGAATAAGAAATGGTATTGACTGACTGTAATATGCTCGATCTCTAATTTTGCTTGATTTTTATTGATTAGTTAAGATTTTTAGGAAATATAGTTAATATTTTTAAACTTTTAATTTCTATATTACAGTTTGAAAGTTCGGACTACTAAGATGAGTAATCATCCTTTGAATTAAATTTTGAAGTCATTCTTTTTTTACACTTTTTAATTTATGTTCCATTAACTATTTAATAACTTAATTAATAATATGGTTAATATTCACAATTTTGTTTTCATAATCACACTTTATTATTAATTATAGTTATTTTAATAGTTAATATAAGTAATAATAATAGGGACCCAAAATATATGTAATAATATAGAACACATATTTAAAGATTTCAATAATAATTTAAAAACACACAAATCCAGAGAATCGTCATTTCAAACCTTTGTTCAAATTTTTGTCTAGACAGGTCATTTACATGACTTCCTTTTTAGGGGAACATTAATATAAAAAATTTCCCTAATGTGATCCTCAATACTATTTATTAATAAAAGTCTAAGAATAATAAGCGAAGGGAACATTGAAAAAACGTATTAGAATTATAACAATTACTTTTTACTGGTGAAGCGATATTACAGCCAATAAAAAAAGGCTTTTAGTTAAAAAGAATTATTTTATGAGAAATGTAAAGACTAAGAGAAATCAATTAATTAGTGTTGTAATTAATTAATGGACTGATGGAAAGCATATAAATAAACTAAAACAAAATTTTGATATACTCTTGAACACCATCCAAATAGTTAGAAGGCAAGTAAGCAGTAAAATGGACTGGTAAAACTACTTCAAATCCCAATGTAATCTTATATTTAATATTTAATATTTGAATTTGGGAAAATGTCCATTCCTTTTATTAAAAATACGAAATGAGATTTTTATGAGATGTTCTTAAATGAATCAAAATTTTATTCAAGCAAATTTGATAATTTAGATTAATATACAGTTTTTCCTTAAGAAAGTTTATAAGAGCTTATGGGATGGTCCATGAACAATAGAAGATAAAACTTTCAGGGACTTAAATTTTTGGGACCCAAATTCAATTCTTAATAGCAATGAATTTAAAGAATAATTCTAAAAAGATCCAATTATTTCGATTAAATTAATAGTTTTTATTTTTTTTACATTGAGAGAAAAGGAAGAGCACTCTCACTTTTGAAGAAAGGTTCATAAATCATGAGAATTACTAAAAAAAAATGTTGAACGAAGAGAAATTTTCTTACTCTGATTATATTAGTGTTACATAATAGTATAAAGAAGAAGACAAAGAGGGGTAAGAGACAAAGAACCTATTTAAACTCCTAAATAGAGGTTTTAATTTATGATTTTAATTAATAATTACTTAAATTTAGACAAAAAATTAATCTTTCTTTTTCCACTAATGTAATCTAACTTTGTGTTTAATTGTGTGCCTTTTTAAGGCAGTCAGCTTACTTAATTCTCAAAATTGCTTCCCATACTATAGATTAGTCCATCTTATTTGAGAAAATTCAAACTTCTTTCAATTACATCCTTTTCATACTAAAATATGACCCTAAAAGAAAAATTCTTCAATACAGTTTAACTCGGAATAATAGGGAGCATTAAATGCAAACTCCATTAATTACCTTCAATATAATGTTTGAAAGTCTTGCTTTGATGAGTTCGCAAATATCAATAAAAAGAATTGCTTACTTGCCCTTTTATAAATCTTCAATGATTGCAAGTCCTGAAATATATTCTAGAATTTTAATTGATTTCTCTTTAATAACGTACCTTAGAAGTCTTTTTTGTCCTGAAATAAATACTATAGCACCAAAATTTATTATAATAACGCCTCGTTTTTAAACATTCTAATTTTGGTAAGGACTTGCCCACTTTGGAAAAGTAATTTGCATGGGTCTCAAAAATAGTTTCATCAAAATAAATTGTATTGTTCTACTCCTTATAAGCTTTTCATAGTTTTGGTATGATTATTGTTAAGCAATCATAGAAATTGAATCCTAAATGAAAACTTATAATTTTTTTATTCACGTTATTACTCAAACTTTTATTGCTTAAACTGGAAGTAGACATCTTAGCATAAAGAAATTTTCAATGATAGTTTTTTGATTTATCTGCAAAAAGTATAGTTTAAGTTCCATCAATGTGTTTTAATGACCAATAAGTTTAAATGAGCAATTATAATGTTAAGAGCTATTATATAGTTCAACTCATATTAACAGGCTAGATTAAGGATTAATGCAAAATTTTCTTCTAATGTTTATATGAAACCCAAAAAGTTTCCCTATTTATTAATATCTAAGTTAAGTCAGTTTAGCATTCACAAAATTCATTTCCAAATCAAAATTTAAGGATTATGTTCTAGTTTCTTGCTAATAGTATAAATAAGAAACAATTTTTTCATTTATGTTAATTTGTATTTTATTTATTAATCTCAGTCTTTTCTCAAAAATAATTCTTATAAATACAAAATGAATTTAACAGGTTATTAGCATTTTATTCGATTTGCTATTTAATTTATCATAAAGATTAGAGTCAATAGGAAATAATAATTAAAAATCGTGAGTAAATTTATGCTATATTAAAAACAAAAGCTCTAGCTTTCATTAAAATCGTTTATTTAATTTAATACATTTTCAAAATAATTACAGTCTATTTAATTTTATGTTTATTTTTCATTTTCATTATATAAATTTTTATATAAACCAACACATTATACTTAATTTATTTTTTCATATTATTTTCCTCGTTTTTCAACCATTTAAATCTATATTTCAAATACCATATTAATTATAGCTCAAAATGACTTTGTAAAAAATTGGTTAATTAATTTGAATTTTCTTCTGGCTCGTTAAATTTTTTTAGATTATATGAAAATGTAGTTATCATTAATAATTAATTGTAAAATTACTTTAAACGATAGGAGTTGGAATGATTGATTTATTGAATTTATTGATAAATTTATTCCTAAAAGCGAATTAATATTCAATATTCTAAATGTATATTAATAGTCATATTTATTATCAATTATTTAATCCTTATTTACATCTCATTTAATTACTTATTTTATTGTTTTTTTTGTACAATAAAAATCCATTAATTGGTTATTTAAGTGATTTAATTGTATTATATATTTATGGTCTTATTGGGTTAAGAAGTGAAACACAAGTTATATCAAAATTCAATTAATATCCTCTATAAATTAAATTTAATAACTTATTTGAATTTTATTTTACTTATATTTGTTGTAAAATCCCATAGTTCAATTAAGAAAAATTAAAATAAAAATTTACATTATTGGTAGATAAGTTAAAATGTTTTGGCTGGTAATTAAATCTATTGGTCCGATTAGTTATTGATTTAATTGATTCAATTAGGGTGTTTAAATTTGTATTCAGGTTAATTACACTAATTTCAGCTAATAATTATAATTAATTGATTTAACTTAAATTATCATGTTTTAATTGATCTATGGGTTTTATCTCTTGAAACTTTCTCTCTTAAGTAGTTTAAGCATGTTAATAATGTTTGCTGAGGATAGTTGAGAGGTCCTTTATAATTAAGTTACCAACTATGCTTTTAAATTTTTTGCATTCATCTTCTTACTTTAAATGCTTATGATTCTAAATAAATAGATTATTTTTTTTAATAGTGACAGAGTAAAACTTGCATTTCTTATTGAACTCTTATATAAAAGCATCAACTCCCCATACATACAACTAAAATAAGCCAAAAGTTCAGTTTTCTCTCATTGGGTAATTATCCAAATTTGAAACTGTTTATATTGTGACAATCTTTTATCTTAAGATACTATAAAAATCGAAAAAATTGCATATAAATTGTCGATGTAAAGCTTTAAATTTTCAGTTTTTGAAACTCCTTTAAACATAACAAATTGATGCAACTCCAAAATTCCATTTATCAAATCAGATATAATATCATTTATGTAATCTGGGTATTTATATCATATAAATAATCTACTAGAATAATTTTAAATCTCAATAGCCTTAATGTATTGAAGCCAAAGTATAAAAAAACACTAACAGACTTAAGCAAGTTCTTGTAAATCTCTTCATTATGCTTTCGAAGATCCAAGTATTGTTAGAGCACTTTCAATAGCAATTCCGAAAGATAATTGAAAAGTTATACCTTGAATAAGCTGCCCTATTTAGTAGTAAATATCCAAAGTATATTATCAAGACTATGAATTTAAAAATTTGAAATTAATCACTTCATTATAAAAGGAACAAAAATTGAATCTATGAGCGTTGTTTTGAAACTATTTTAAGGCTAAAAGTATATAAAATTTAATGAGAAAAGATTTCTCTCTCGATATATCACTTAACATGGTGATGATAAAAAGGTTGCTGAAACAAATGCACTAGTTTGTTTATTTTTCAACATTTGAAGGCTACAAAAATTTCATTCTTAAAGAATATACTCTGTGATGAAAATGAAGCTTTCAAAAATGAATTGACTAAGTTTGATTAATGCACTAAACTCCTCTTTAATTTTTTTAACAAATCACTATGAGTATGTAATGAAAATGAAGAGTTGGCTGTTTAGTTGTAAACATAGAAATTTATAATTAACAACTCTTTTATAAAGTTGTTTCTTCTTTTGTAAATTAGTCATAAATAGAGATTTATTTCAAGGAATTTTTGAAGAAGCTAAAAAGAAAAACTTTATTAATTCTATGAAAAATAAACGAAGCAAGCAATTCTAATAATCAACTTTACTTTAAGGGCTTATGAAGCATTTTTAATGGTCTAGAAAGCTTTGTTTTAAATCCTTTTAGGGAGTACTTTAACTGGTTTATCTATACAAAATTTTATAAAGGTTCACATAGAAGCAAGTCACAAATATTTATTAAGTTTAAGCGAAATTATATATCTAGAGCAAAATTTTGATATTGGTTCTCATTCAAAAAGAAACACATGGGCTTTATCTATTCATAAGATGATGAAAAGAAAGATTTAAGTAGTTCAATTATAAGAGCTTATAAACAAATTTGAGAAATAATTCATTCATTAAAATCTAAAACTTATTTAAAAATATTCATTCTTTCTTTTCTCACATAGTATTGTCTTATTAATGCTAAATTCCTTATACCTGCTTAGAATCAAGTTTACAGTTTCTACATGCAAATCATGCATAAAAATAAATTAAACTCTAAGTATGATAGATCAGCAGTGTCTATATAGTATGTCTTGGTTTAACCACAGTTTAATTTGATTCAATAAAATTTTGGATTATAACGAACGTTTTTACAAAAGAAATGTGCTAATTTTTTCATTAGTTTATTTAGAGTAATTAGACGTGTATAAACAGATAGGTAACTATCAACATATAGAGCTAATTAATATGCACTGTATTTATCTCTAAACTTATGTTAAAACTAAATAAACACTCTCGCTTAATAGAGCGAAGATCGCTTAACTTTATTAGCCTGAATGGATTAAATCTACCAAAATGCTATCATGAGTAGCACGCTTAAAAAAAATAATCATTTGACCTTAATTTTATCATACTTCTTATACAAAATTTATCAATCAAGTTATAAAATATTAACACAGCTTCATCAGCATGAATGAACTTGATATTTATTCACAACAGCAACTATAGTCCTCAAGTCATAAATTTAACTTAAATTATTTCTATAAATGGTATTTTCAAATAAATCTCTCTATACTCTATTGAGGGACATATGAAAGTAATACTATCTCTCATGTAAATAATTGTGATAGGCATTGAAATTATGCTAATGTAAGGAAAATTGGGATAAAATATTGAGGCTTGCTTGTTTAGTGAAAAGTTTGCCCAGTATTTTAAATCTTAAAATCGTTAATATAATCATTATATTCCTGAGAGTACTTTATTTTTTTTGTAAGATTTTTCCAAGAACAATAATTAAAATGATTAACAGATAAAAAGCTGTGATACCTTACAGTTGAGGCACATTACTGTTAAGTTTTTGCTAGAGCTGTATAATCTTATTACCCCTTATGTTTATATTGTCTTCATTAATACTCGCACTATACAAAAATGTTTAGAGTTAAATCTAAATATTTATAATTATAAGAAGATTTACTACTAAACCAATATGACCCTGATTCTACATTACAAATAAAGTTATTAAAGCATTTAATTAAAGATGTTAAATTTAATGTTCATTAAGAATTTGGTTCAACATTTCCAAGATTTACTTGAAATTTATATGTTAAGTTGAATATTTTGGCTCCTAAAAACAAGCAAAAAATATTATCAGATTTTCTATTTTCCGTTAATACGTGTTTTTTTTAAAGTATTTTTAAAATATAAAAACCTAAAAATATAATAATTAATTTTATTTTTTTTATAAATATAAAATGCTTCAATATCTAATATTTCCGAATAATATATGCAATATTTGCTCGTTAAAAGTATAATCGTTAATAACTAAAAAACAAAATAAATAAGTTAGTAATGGGGAACATGAACTATATAATTTATTTTTAAATTATGCTTATTTATTTATTTTAATTAATTTTAATATGCTCAGCCTCAATATTAGAACTAGTAAATCACAATGATACTCATTTAAACACTACTCTAGATAAAAATCCTAAAAATTTTGTGAATCTGCTTAAAAAAATGCAAATAATAAAATGAGTGTAGCAAAATATTTTATAAAACTTATTTATTTATTTTATGCAGAATGAATAGATAAATATACTTTTGGTATTAATAAATAACTTATTTATATTTTAAAATAGTATAGATAATAATAATAAATATTAAATAGATTCTTGATATGCAGTTAACTCAGGTTTAAAATACTAAAATACAAAATCATAACGAAATGTTCGAAATCATCATCTCTAAAATCGGGCTTATTATTATAAATTTATCTAAAATAAATCTTTTTTATTTTTAAATTTATAAATGTCCTCAAAATTTTACATCGCAGCTTAATAAAAAGATATTAAATGCAACATTTACCAAAGTATTAGTTTTACACTTTTTTTTCAGTGTAAATTGCGCAGACCTTAAAAATTTTCTTTTTTAATATTTTGATTATATATTACGTTTCAGATATATTTATTGAAAAATAATTGCGGAGATCCGAATATGCAGCCGCAATGTCTTACTATGCATTCAAAATAAAAAATTATTTTTATATTTAGATATAAAATATTATGTTTTATGACTTAAAAGAGTTACATTTTTCAATCATAAAAAATAAATAGATAATCAAAACGGTAACAATCAACTCGGCAAGATTCTAATTTATAATTATAATCTTTAATTATTATTGTGTCGTTTGAGATAAATAGACCTTAATGCCTAATTTAATTATAAACAGTTTTAATCAATATGCAAATATTTTTAGAATTTATTTTGGAAAATAAGCAAAAATATTGGTCAGAGGCGATATATAGGTTGATGAAAACTTAAACTTGCATTATAAATGTAATTTATCCAATTAAATTTATAAATTTCATTTTCACATTTATGGAGACACTCTTAGGAGCTTGTAAACTATAATTCTTAAGATACAGCAACTATTTATTAAATGCAGCTGGGTCTTCCTGTTGGCAGAAATAAGTGAAAGGCAGCTTAGAAAATATTTTTTATAATAAAATAAAACCCACAGGTATAGAATATTAATGGTACTTTATAGGAATATATGTACTCTGTAATTATTATTATGTTTTTCAAGAAGCATGCTAAGCCTACTTATTTATATTCCATGGTGGCATCAGATTTTTTTTAATGCCATAGATTGGGATCTATTTAAATGGACCAAAGGCACAATATTTGTAAGTAAATCTCAAATTCTTATATTTATAACAAGTCATGAAAGTGTCATTAAAAGAAAAGGGCGAGGATAATTTTATAAATAATATATTTTTATACATATATATCATTCGCATTAGATCACCCGATTATTGTCAATCTGTCCATAAAAAACTAATTATTCTTATTTAATAATAAACGGGTATGGTCATGATTTAAGTATTCTACTAACCATATTTACACATGGCGTCTAGGTTTCCCGAGTATGAAAACATATTTGAAGGAGACAATTACAAATATATTTTTATATATATATATATATTTATTTTATTTTTGTATTAAATGAAACGATTCATTATAGAAACATTTAAAAGAGAATGTCATCACAATAGCCCAAGATACTACTCTAAAACAAGAATACTTAATAATAATGTAGTTTCTCTAATTTCATAATCTATCTAAGGCGAAAATATGTCATATTCGATACAACACTTTAAGTAATCTTTTATATTAAAAATTCTAATCAAGATGCATTAACTTCTACATTTCATTTTTAAAATAATTTTAAATTTATAAGATTAAAAATTGTTTAACACTATATATAACATCAATTCTAAGATAAATCTTACAATTTGTTAAAATTAAATTTTACTTATTTTTCGATTTATAAAAAAGTAAATATGTATTAACGGGAAATAAAATTTGACAATATTTTGTTATTATTTTTGGGACCAATATATTTTGGTAATTAAATTTATTTACATAATTTAATGCAGCTAATAACTCTTTTTTATAAAAGATTGTACTATTTTTGTTTTTATTGTTAATAAACATATTATAAGGAATAAATTCAAAACATATCAATAATGAATATTATAATATTATTTCAAATATACTAATTAGATTAAATAGATAAATTTATATATTTATTTTAATATCCATTTGATTAGAGTAAATGTAATTTATTTGTTTATAAATTTATTTTAATAATGAATAGCTATTTAAATATGGCGCTTTGCCTTTTTGAACATTATTTTCTTGTTTTACAAATGATATTTATTTTAATCCTATTGATGGAATAAGATTTACAAGCTTTTATTAAATGTTTTAAATTTAATTTAAATTTTTCCTTCAATTAAATTTGATTAAATATCCTTTTATGTGTGATAAATAAGTCTTCAAATTATAAAATGTTGATAATCTTGAATATTATAGAAGACAAATGTTTAATTTTCTTATGTTTTAGCAACTATAGTCGCCACGATTAATCATATTCTAATTTATTTAATAAAATACTTAACATAATCAATTGCACTTAATCTAATCTTTAATGCATTGAATTTTTAATATTTTAAATAAAAACCATTAAAACAAAAGTATAATTTAGAATAAATTTATAACTGAATATTTAAAATAATCATCTTATCTGCAAGTCGATATAAGCTAAAATTTTGAAATACTCTAATCTTAAATGGTGAAACCAAATAAATTTAAAGGAAATTACAAATGCTCATGTTTAGGGACTACTCTTCATGATTAAGTCTCATATGGCTGTCCATTAAATTAATCTTGCTTCTTTCTACCATAAATTGATAAATTGTGATTGATAAAAGAATTCAATTAAAGCAAATTTGTATTTACGATACTAAGATTATTTTGCTAATGCTTTATAGGATAGAGGCAGATAGTTTTAGTCATCAGTCGAGAATATTTGCTGCGAAGCTGACATAATAATTAGGCTACTCTTTAAGGACATCTGCCTTCCTTCTGTTAACTTGTGTCTGTCATTATCTTTGTTATTAGATTAACAAATAAATTTATTAAAAGATGAATATATATATTATAGTAAATACATATTTAAAATTATAAATCTTAACTTCAATATAATTAATTATTATTCCAATAAAAAGTTAAGTTAACTTCCATATAAAAATATTGGGTAAATCTAAACGAATTAAGAATTTATAGACTTATTTGTATTATCTTAATGAATCAAACTATTAAGTATTAGTTGAATACAAATTTATAAGAATTTAAATAACTTAAATTATATCCATACAATCTAAAGCATTTGAGCTATAAATAAAGTTGCTGTACATAAATATATTATTTGTAGATTGAATTCTAACATACACTTTTTTGAATTAGGAAAGTGAAATATCTGTGAATTAAAAAGGTTTCAGGAAATATCACAAACTAACATAAAAGGCTTTGATTCATACCGAAGTTGAGGTGTGTGATAGATCTAAAATAAACTATAAGAGGCTTTGAAAATTCCTTATTATTATATTTGCATTTGTGAATTTAAATTGCAATTAATATAATTACTTAATCAAATGTAAGATTGAATGCTTTTCCTTTGAATTATTAATATTTTTTGAAGTAAAATAACCAGTATAATTAGTTTTGCTTTTTTAAAAAAATAAATATAAATGAGGTTTAAAAATGTAAAGTATTTATCACAAAATTATAGCTGATTTTTTTTCTCTCTTTACAATTTTTATCTTATAAATTAATGAAGCATTTGGATTTATTGTTTTAACTTCCTGAATTTGAAGTTTGCTATTGATAATTAATAAAAAATAAAAGAATACTTTTTAAATCAATTGTAAATCATATAATTATAAGGATTATAAAAATGAGAATATTTGAATTAATTAAACTTAAAGAATATTATCAAACAAAATATAAATCTATTATTTATATAAATGTTCAATTAATTTAATTAATTGTGTGATTAATTATTAGTAGTTAATACATTAAACATTTATATTTTTTTAATAATATGTTTTGATTTCTATTAATTTAAATATTTGAACTGAAGCAAAATCATACCAAATGAGAATAATTTAAATTCTTTAATCTTTTCTTAAAACTCAAATAATCTATATTTTAATTGTATGTTATTTTGAAGAAAATTGGAAAGTAATTTACATTTAATTACATTCTTAAATAATATCCTAATTACCATATTTAGCAAGTCTTAAATTACGTAATTATTAAATAGAAATATGTTCAAAAGATTCAAAATATTCTGCAGAAATATTTATTTTCAAATTTTAAAAATAATTAATCTACCTTTCCTTTACTTCTGTTTCTAAGAGTAGGTCTGACATATATTCAGTTAATGGATATTATTTGAGGAATTTAATACTTCATCTATCATTTATTCTAAAAGAGAAATCTTTCACAGTGCAATATAATGAAATAATAAACTCGTATCATTAAGAGGCTTCTCTACAATTTATCAATTGTTATTCTTGAATTTATAAATTTTCTAGGTGACATGCAAAATTATGAAGGTCTTGCTGTTCCTTTTAAGATAATTTATTTAGATATATTTGTGCAGCAAAAGTCAGGAGCAACTATTTTAACCAACAAAAGATTTTGGTAAATAAAATTTTTATGTATTCTATCGAAATTTGGAGTCACTAACTCTGTAATTTTATTTGAATCTCTCTTTCAAATCCAGATTCAAGTAAAGCGCTTCAATTAGACTCGTAATTAATTTCCAAATATTTTTAATCATTCATTGTTTGAGTCTAATTTTATTACCAAGCAACATCACTATTTAATTGCGGTTTTATTTATTTCGAACAAAAAACTAATTTATCTAAAATTTTTATTTGTAATTCTGAGGAAATTTGCTTTTTCTTCAGTAATTTACTTTAAGTTTCTAATAATATTTTCTTATTTGAGATTATCTAAAAATTTTATTAATTATTTTTTATATTTTATTATTTCATGTAATTTATTATATTTAATGACATAATTTTCATGTAAAATTATCCGAGTTTCAATTTAAAATTTTATTTTTAATTTTAGAAAAATTATTATACTAAATTCATTAAAATAATTGAAATTACGTGCATTTACTGTATCAATTTTTAATAATCACATTAAAACCTTTTTAGTTGTCAAACAAATCTATATTAATTTATTATATTACTTTCATCAATTAACTAAAATTCTTGAAACAATAATGAATCATAAATTTTTTTTTACATAAATTAGGCTAAATTACTTTAATTGTTGCTTTGAAATAATACAATGGAATCTAGAAGCTATTATATTAAATATGAATGGATGAATTTTAAAAAAGTTTAAAGTCTTCACATAAAATTCTATATAAATACAAATAAAATATAATATCATTATTTTTATTGAAAATTTCGATGAAAATATATTTTAATAGAATTTCTCTGATTTTTGGTATTGATTTATATTCTAAATTTTGCTTATTTTAGAGTTTAATATACTTTTACATGGCATACTTTCTTTTATTTGTAAGAATTTATTATAAGTTTAAACTTAAAAAAGTTAAAATACTAATTAATGTTATATAGGTTTCATCCAACTATTTATATATAGATTATAAACATTAGATTTAATCCTTCACATTTATGAAGTTAACTTATTAGATAAATAAAACACTATGAAATCAATTAATTTAGATAGTTATCAAGCCTTAATAATACCTATAATATGATTATTTTAGTTAATATTCCCTTAACTTTTTTAATTAATTTTATAAAAACCAACAATATTTTTGGTTGTCGATATTTATTTTAGATTCAAATCATTTTAAGTTTGACTCAAATTCTTCTACACATTTCAACTTTAATTTAATGATTTTCAACTTTAGCAAGTAATTGTACTTAATTCTTATGATGTATAAATTAATAAATAATGAAATTAGGGTATATAGAAGAGCATTTTAAATCTTAATATTCATTTCTAAAATTTTTTACATTTTGATTGTGCATTTTAATTAAAGAATAAAATAATTTCCTATATTAAATATCAATACTAATTTACGTCTTTTAGCAGTTCTAAACTAAATAATAATTATAGAAATTAGCTTTGTTGCTGAATCAATTAATGATTCATTTTTTCATACCTTTAAAAATTAAGAGTTAGACATATTGTGTTCCAAGATCAAATAAGTAAATATAAATTAATTAAGGTATAATAGTTTTTATAAATTAAACTATATTTGTATTATTTTAATTGTCAACATTTTTATTTTTAATTTATTAATTTACGGAATATTTAAGGTTTATAATCACTCCTTAAATTTTATTTAAAATGAAATAACAACAAAAATCTAAGGATTATTCTAAGATGTACAAATTAAAATTTTAATTTTTCAAGGTAATGAAGACCCCTAAGACTATCAATTACATTTAAAAATTATTTGTTATTTAAAATTATTTGGAAAAGTTTGTTATTATGACCAGATTATAATTGTAAAATAATAAGGATTTATTTTAAAAGACAAAATTCATTTTAAATTTTTATCAAATTTCTAGGGAGCTCATTTTTATCATTTAATTTATTTTAAAATATATTTTAAATTAGCGAAAATATAATGCAATATTAGTAATTAAGACAACAATGACGAAGATAACAAAGACAAGAATAATGACAAAAATAGGAAATTATGATAATTATAGGCTTATCTTGGCATTGTAAATCAAACCTGTTCTCTCAACGCTAAAGGCTCTCCATAAGTACCAAAAATAAAGTAAGTATTGCATGCTGTCTCTCACCAAGCTTAATGGTTAAAGGGAAGAAAAAAAGGTTTATATATATTAATATCTGATTATAGATTCCACATTTAATAAAATAATGTAAAAATTAGTGAAAAAAAAATCAATAAAAACCTAGTTTAATCATTTAAGTTTCTTAATTATCGAGCAAATTTAAATGAACAATCTAATAATTGATACATAATTACTTTTATTTATAATCATTATCGTTACTTAGTAGATTCAGTTGTTGATTATTATTATTATTGCTATTAGTCTTCCATTTGTTTTCTCAACAATCTTTTCATTCGGCATGTCTCTTGAGTCTTACAATCTCCTTTGCTTTTTTGTCATCAATTCTTTTAGAACTCCTCCTCTGCCTCCTGCGATTCTTCCTTTACTGGTCTCTCCACTGTATTGTGGCTCTCTGATCTATCTCTTTGTGGTCTACATCAAAGGCATCAACCATCTTTGTGTTTTCTTCTGAGGCGACCTCCGCACCCTCCGCAGTCATCCTTCATCCTCTTCTGTAATTACCATCGTCATAGTAGTGCCAGTTTGCAGATAATACTATCCTTCTGGATTTACGGACACTGGAGTCGATTGCTTGAAGCCATCATCCAACAGTGGAGAAGTTGGCTTTACATCTAAATCATCTTGCGATAATGACACAAGGAAACTGGTTGTAAAGAATGGGGATTGCTTTGGTAACCCATATGTAGAGAAAGTTTCCATAATACTGCTTGCTGTGAAGCTTCCCTGACTGCTCTAATGAGTAATTTGACGATGGCTTCTCATGATAGAAACTGGCCTAGGGAAGAGGAGTGGGAGAACCATTTGGATGTTCAGCTGATGAAGAAGAGCAAGCTTCTTTGGGCAAGACTCTTTGTAAAGCTAGAAATGATGTTGTTGACCCAGTTTGCTGAGAATAATGCCCAGTAACAATGCACACATGCTGAGCTCTTTGAACTAAAGGAACTTACGGTTGCACTGACGAAGCGAAG